>PVKM010000469.1:0-107180 GCA_004027735.1 Carollia perspicillata | reverse complement strand
CATGGGCAATGACTCATTCGGTAGGTCAGCATGCCAAGGTATCTCCTATTATCTCAAAAAAAAACCAAACAAAGAATTTTCCTCCAAAACTATTTGAAAATCAAAGTAACTTCATTTCATTTTCATCCCTCTTGCCCTCAATTATACTATTTATATGAATTTGAGAATGGGAATATCTAAATTCACAGACATGAACTTTTCTAATCACTGTCTCAAAGAATTATGCAAATTTCTAAAATCATTCTAAACTAGCTCTAAGTTTTAGGTAATTCAATTTCAGGAATATGGCTTGTCTCTCCACACATCACCGTGAATAAAGGGGCTTTAGATAAAAATAATAAAATGCTATTTATAACTTACAACTTACTGAGTTATTGCTATGTGCTTTTTTGTGATGGCAGAAAGTAGTAAATGCTTTTGAATTGTAACTAACAAATTGTAACTGTAGTTTATAAAACTTTTTTAATTTAGTAATTCATGGAGTAGAGAGAAGGCAATACCAATAGTTAATTTAAAAAAGAAAGGATTTGGCCTTCCAGTTCTCAAATTCTGCTATTCAATGTTACAATTTGCATTATGCTTTAGGGCGTTCTCTTAAAGTTATCAGTGAAAGAAATATTAGTGGTCTGAGTCAATATAAGTTGTGGTAGTAAAGCAATGATACTTCGTATTCCATTAGGCATTCATATCACTACCAACATGGGATGTTTGGATGGAATTTGTGGTTTCAGTAAAGTTGGAGTTGTGGGAGTAAGAACTACTATTTTTTAATGAGGTCAAAACAGACTGAATAAATTATCATCGGTAACTAGATTAACTCCTAAAACAAACTGAAGTACTGCCTAAACTAGCTGGTATTGACCATAATAGAGATCCATATATAATCTATGCATTTAAAACTATTATATAGGGAATCATTAAAATCAGGAACTATAGTGTTAGAAATAGAAATTATAGCATAGCAATAGAAAGTACAGTAATAGAAATAGAATTTTACAGAGATACAAATAGAAGATAAAATCTATAGTAATAGAAATGCAATGGATAAATATTAAATGCTCTCATGCAAACAATTTTTAAAAAATAACAAAACAAAACCCCTAACATATTTATGGGAAAGTGTTAGTTTCAATAGAAAGTGGAGAGTCTGAAAACAAGCCTGTGGTTAATTTGTATTTGTAAAACCTAAAGTCTAATTTCCCTCTGCGAGTTGAAAATACAGAAAACATGAAGGGGAAAGTGATTTTTCAACAGTTTGTATACCATGGACCTTCAAACAATTTACTACTTACATTGGTTGTATTCATTCATCCATTCTTTTTCCCTATTTATTTATTTAAATAAAATATTTTAGAGGAAATTTAAGTTCACAGCAAAACAGACAGGACAGTAGAGATTTCCTATAGCCCCTGCCCCGCACAAGCACAGGCTCCCCCCTAACACCCACCACCAGAGCGGGTGCCTTTGTTTTAAGTGACGAGCCTGCACTGACACATCATTATCACCCCTCTTCACAATTTACCTTAGGGTGTTGTGCGGACTAGGGGTTAGGACAATTAAATAATGAGATGTATCCACCCTAACACTGTCATGCAGAGTACGTTCACTGTCCTAAAAATCCTCTGCACCCAGCCTGTTCATCCCTCCCTCCCCCCTCAATCCTTGGCAACTGCTATTCTTTTTCACTGTCTTCAAAGTTTTGACTTTTTAGAATGTCAAATAGTTGGAATCATATAGTATATAGCCTTTTTTTGGCTTCTTAAACTTATTAATGTGCAATTTAGGGCTTCTCCATGTCTTTTCATGGTTTGATAGCTCATTTCTTTTTAACACTGAATAATACTTAATTGTCTGGATGCACCACAATATATTTATCCATTCACCTCCTGAAAGGCATCTTGATTGCTTTTAATTTTTTGGTAATTATGAATAAAACCAACATAAACATCCATATGTATGTCTTTCTGCGGAAAAAAAGTTTCAATTCTTTTGAACAAATACCACAGAGCACATGCAATTGCTGAATCATGTGTAAGAATATGTTTAGTTTTGTAAGAAACTGTCAAACTGTCTTCCAAAGTGGCTGTGCCATTTTGCTTTCCTATCAGCAGTGAGTGAGAGTTGCTGGGGCTCCACGTCCTTCCTGGCAGGCAGTGTTGCCCATGCATCAGATCTGGGCATTCTGACAGTATAGTCATATACAGTGGCATATCGTTTGATGTTTTAATTTGCACTTCCCTTATTTGCCACTGTATACTTTCTTTGGAAAAGTGTCTATTATGGTTTTTGACCCATTTCTAAATATTTTTGTTTATGTCCTTATTGTAGAGTTTGCAGTGTTCCTTGTATATTTTGTAAAAGAGTCCCATACCAGATTTTTTTTGGCAAATATTTCTCCCAGTTTGTGCTTGTCTTTCATTCTCTGGACTGTTTCTTTTGCAAAGCAAACATTTTTAATGTTAATAAAGTCCAGCTTATTCCTTCTTCCCTAGGTCATATCTTTGCTCTCATACACAAAATGTCCATTTTGTGTATCTACATTTTTCTGTGATATCTTCTAGGAGGTTTATAGTGTTTTTTTAATTTTACATTTATATCCATGATTCAACTTGAGAGGGTTTTTATGAAGGGTGTAAGTTATGTTTAGATTCTTTCTTTCTTTTTTTGCATGTGGATGTTCTAGCGCCATTTGTTGGAAAGACTATCTTTGTTCCATTGAATTGTTTTACTCCTCTATTTAAGATCCAATAACTGTATTTATGTGAGCCTATCTCTGGGCTTTCTATTCTATTCCATTGATCTATTTGTCTGTTCTTTTGCCAGTACCATACTGTCTTGATTACTGCAGCTTTATAGTAAGTCATGAAGTTGGGTAGCATCAGTTGTCAGTTCTCCGACATTGTTCTTCTCCTTTAATATTGTGTTAGATTTTCTGGGTCTTTTCACATTCCATTAAAATTTAAATCAATCTGTTAATAACCATAAAATACCTTCCAGAAAATTTTATTGGGATTACATTAAATCTATAGATCAAGTGTTAAAGAACTGACATATTGACAACATTGAGTCTTTCTATACATGAACATGGAATATCTATTTATTTATTTAGTTCTTCTTTGAAATCCATTATTTCTCTTCAAAAAATATTCAGTAAGTGTCTAGTATGTGCCAGGCAATGTGTGAGGCTTTGGATCTTTAGTAATATTTTTTTACCTAATAGTGTTTTAGTATGGAAGGAATTCACAAGGAGCTGGTTAAAAAGAGTTAAGAGCTCCCATGTCCCAGGTTGGAATCCTGTAAATAAAAATCTGTTTCCCTCAACACTAATTGTTGGGTCATGCACCAAGGCTCCACCTTCATGAGCCCCATTTTGCTTGGTTACACCATTATATGCCATAAGTGCTACAATTGAAAAAGAAATTAAGTGATTTCAAATAAAAAGAAAAGAGTTAATCTCTGAGGAGTAGAGCTGGGTTTCAAAGGGACATATAAAATACTCTTAATTTTTTCTCTATACTACACAGGCAGCTTGGACTTTTTTAAAACTAAAATCTATTATTTAAAAAAATATTTAAAAGAACCTATGCACCCGAATGCTCATAGCAGCACAATTTACAATAGCAAATGTTGGAAGCAACCTAGGTGCCCATCAGTAAATGAGTGGATCAAAAAACTATGGGACATTTACACAATGGAATTCTATGCAGCAGAAAGAAAGAAGGAGCTCCTACCCTTTACAACAGCATGGATGGAACTAGAAAGCATTATGCTGAGTGAAATAAGCCAGGCGGTGAAAGACAAATACCATATGATCTCACCTTTAACAGGACCTAAGCAACAAAACAAGCAAGCAAGCAAAATATAACCAAAGACACTGAAATAGAGAACAGGCTGACAGTGACCATAAGGGAGAGGGGAGGGAATTTCAGGGGATAAGGGGAAGGAGTCACAGGAACAAGTATAAAGGACACATGAACAAAAACTAAGGGGGGTGGAAATGGGAGGGAGGTGGGGAGCACTGTGGGGAGGGCTGGGATAGGAGTAAAAGACAGAAAACTGTACTTGAACAACAATTAAAATAAAATATAAAGATAAATAAATGAATATTTATTACTGGATGAAAGGAGGTGAAAGGATTCGCTAAAGAATACATATACATAGCCCATGGGCACAGACAATAGTGTGGTGAAGGCCAGGGGAAGGGAGGGTAGGGGTTGTGTGGAGGTGGGCAAAGGAGGGGGAAATAGAGAACTTCTGTAATAATGTCAGTGATAAAATTTTTAAAAGAAATATATTTTGTCAATGTATTTATTTTTCTTTTTTACTGATTTCATAGAGAGGGGAAGGGAGGGAGAAAGAGAGAGAAACACTGATGTGAGAGAGAAATAATGATCACTTGCTTCATGCATGTACCCCAACAAGGGACCAAACCTATGACCTGGGTATGTGTCCTGACTGGGAATTGAACCCGTAACCTTTAGGGTTGCAGAGTGACACTCAACCAACTGAGTGACACTGGCCAAGGCACTTTTGTTCATTTAGAAATGGTCAATCCCCATGTGAATACCAGATCAAGAGGAAAATTAACAATGGAGTACACATTTTAACAGATTTGAAAATGTGACCGCTAATTTATATTCTATTTCTCTAGTTTACTTTCATTTTGTAATGTACCATACATACACATTCTTTTATTTTCAAATTTAATCTTTATTACATTTTTTCCATAACCATTTAGTCCTCCCCCCAGCAATCACCACACTGTTGTCTGTGTCCACAAGTCCTTTTTCTTTTGTGCTCAATCCCCCCACCCCCTAATCCTGCCTTCCACTAGCTGTCATGTGCTCTCTATCTAAGACTCTGTCTATGTTTTGCTTATTAGTTGTTTGTTGATTAGATTCCACATATGAGTGAAATCATGTGGTATTTGTCTTTCCCTGCCTGGTTTATTTCACTTAGCATCATGTTCTCCAGGTCTGTCCATACTGTTGCAAAGGATAAAATTTTCTTCTTTTTTATGGCCAAGTAGAATTCCATTGTGTAAATATTTCATAGTTGTTTTATCTACTCATCTGCCAATAGACACCTGGGCTGCTTTCATATGTTGGCAATTGTAAATAATGCTGTAATGAACATAGGGGTTCTTATGTTCTTTACAAATAGTGTTTTGAGTTCCTTTGGATATGTTCCCAGAAGTGGGATCCTGGGTCAAAAGGCAGATGTGTTTTTAATTTTTTGAGATATCTCCACACTGCTTTCCACAGTGGCTGCACCAGTCTGCATTCCCACCAACAGTGCAAAAGCATTCCCCTTTCTCCACATCCTCACCAGTGCTAATTGTTTGTTCATTTATTGATGATAGCCACCTGACAGGTGTAAGATGATAGGTCATTGTGGTCTTATTTGCATTTCTGTGATGATTAGTGAAGTTGAACATCTTTTCATAAGTCTACTGGCCTTCTGTATGTCCTCTTTGGAGAACTGTCTATTTAGGTCCTTCGCCCATTTTTAATTGGGTTGTTTGTTTGGTGTCCAGTTTTGTAAGTACTTTATCAATTTTGAGTATTAACCAGTTATTACATGTATCAGCAAATGTACTCCCATTCTGTGAGTTGTCTTTTTTCATGGTTTGAGGAATTTTTAATAAAGCAAGAATTTTATAATCCAAAACACAATTCCTTGTTCAGTTATCAATTCTGTTATTTAAAACAGAAGTGACATTCTGAGCTAGTCCACAGTAAATAATTAAAATTATTTAAATTAAAAACTAATGCTTTGAATTTAGGTATTTTCCTGAAAATTCTATTCCCAGGATCTATAACACATTAATTTGTTTTTATATTTTACTATTTTTGTGGGGGTTTTTTTGGTGTTGCTTTTAAATCAATAAGTAATCTAGGGCTAGCATTATGTTTGCTAGACTTGGCATTTGCTTGGCACATAAGGTCCAAAGTTTCCTTTCTTTTTTAAAAAAAAATATTTTATATTATGCAATTTTTTCCATAATGTTTAAGTTGTTCAATATTTGGATATTTTTCTTTGGTGAAGCACGAGTTTCTCTTCATGATCCCTGACCGATTTTAAACAGCTGGAACACCAGTGGCACTGTCAACTGCCTTCTGTGCAGCCTCTTTAGCTTGGCAGGCTTGTAGTACAGCTACAGCTTCATCAGCGTTAGAACAGAGAGAATCTGGAGATTCAAGCATATGAATAAATTCTGAATTATCAATCTCGAGCAACATGCCAGTGATTTTACCAGCAAGAGTAGGGTGCATGGCTTGAATGAGTGGAAACAGCTGTTCACCCAACATTTGCTTTTGCTCTTGAGGAGGGGCAGATGCCAACATGGAAGCACTCAAAGGCTCCTGACCTTGTACGTGAACAGCAGGCTGATGCATGATAACTTGTGGAACAGCCTGGACAGTGGGAGTAGCTGGAGCAGAAGCAGCTGCAGGACATAGTGTTGACGACTGCAAACTGCTGCAGCATACTTGTACTGCAGATGTATCGGCGAATATGGCCTCCCATTCTGTGGGTTGTCTTTTTATTTTGTTGATGTTTTCCTTTGCTGTGCAAAAACTTCTTAGTCTGATGTAGTCCCATCATTAGCATACACACACATACAAAGTAAAAGAATCCTCATTATATTTTTCATGAAATGATTTTGGAATTTTTTTACAATCCCTAAGGACAAAGCAGCTGCATGAAAGAAAACAACGGGGAAGTTTGGGCAGTGAAATAAAGGCAACTGGTGGCTGCCTTTTGCCTGAGATAAACCACACATTAGTCCCAACTCATGTAGTCTAGTGTTTGCCTTGTGAAAATCAGTACTTGGAGGGTAAAAACTCACCACATGAATGATTAGCCAGGATCTCCTGATGGATTTCTCTAATCTACTAGCAATGGAATTATGCAGATAAATATGAATCAATATTTAGGTAGAATCCATTCTGACCCATCAACTGAGAGTTAGTTTAACTTAAAGATAATTGTTAACATTGATTAAATGGTGATATAAAACAAAATTATTATTAAGTCCCATGGTATGAAAGAGAGAAAATTCAAAGAAAAAATTATCTGGCAACTATCTCTACCTTTTTCTTGAAGCAATTTGAATAAATAATTAATAATTTTATATCGGCTTAAGTCATAGGTCTTTTAACTTTAGCTTAGGTCCTTTAACTTTTATTATTTAGCTTTTTGTTTCTTATGACATGAATTTATTAAGAACTAGAATTTTCAGAAGATGTTATTTCTTTAAATTTCAACACTAAGAAATATTGGTATGACCTTTTTAGAAGTTCTTGTTCTGCCTCTTCCAAGAACAGCTCAAACCTTTATTGATATGTAACTTACATAATTGAAGGTAAAGCTTCATTCAGTACTTATGGCTCCTATAACTATTACTGCTCATATGACCAAGAATGAAATGACAGACTTATATACAAAAATAAAATTTTGCTAGAAATATTTTGGGGAGCATAATAAGACCATTGGATCTTAAAAGAATTAAATTTTTATGAAAGTGTTTTTCTTTTAGGACAAGGATAACCAGGTCTAATGCTTTCATTTCACAGAAACATTTTTAGGTATCCTTAAGGTACCAGATATAACAGCAAAAGATATTTTTCTAATTTCACAAATTAATTGAGAGGAGCGGACCTAATATGAAACAAAAAATTTAACTTATTTAATTCTATAAAAAATTTTATAACTTTTGATTGATATAGATTCACAGCTTTTCAAATTTTTATAGTAGATGATGCATTCTCACCTATTTTTAAAATAATACACATCTATAATCTAATAATATCCATAATACATCTATGCTATAGTATTTATATTTATATTCTAGTTGAATAAATTGAAACTAGTACATTTTATGATTTCAATAGATTGATAAAGAATAAGTGTATTATGCTAGGTACATATCTCTTAAAGGGGGAGATAAGTGGATAAGGAAATCAAGCTATGAGGTGGGTATTGGCAGAAAGTCTGTCAGAAATTTGTCATCACATCACAGGGTACATGTTGACCATATATAATGAAAACTAAATGAGATACAAAAGGTAAACAGCTTATACTGGATTTAGTTTGGGGTAGAAGTAAACTAATATGAATAGGAAAGTCATGCTTATATTTATGTTTGTTTATCTCCCACATTTCTAGCCTTCACATCTGTTGTCTGTCTCTGGTACTCTGCAAGACCTACCTGATGTTAAATAATTTGTGCCAGCAAGTTCCACTCTTGGGAGATTTGGTGAGTGAAAATCTATTTTTTTGTTTAAAGAGCTTAACAGACATGATTTTATGTGTGTCACTTTCCTCTCAATCTGCATATATCATAGCACAGAAAGTTGAAAATGAATTTAAATTTAGTGCTATAATCTGATGCAATATGTGCCTCTAAAACTTGGTGTCCTAGTTTATCTTAAAATACAAAACCTTACTTTCCCAAATTAAAAAAGAAAGCTCTTATAATTGGTAAAATAACTAGTTATGTGAATGGCTAAAATACCACCCTCCCACCAAAATGAGAAATTAGCTCAAAATATTTTGTTTTATTTTTTAAAGAAACTTTCAATTTTTAAGTAAAACATTTTAAAGTTAATTTAATTTGGTATAATTAGCCTTTAGAGCTGATGGAAGCAAGTCTTATAACAGGCTTTCTACAAAGAAAACTTAATATAGAAGCTGGTTGTACCTCTTTGCTCTCCATAACAATTCAGAGTCATAAGAGACCAGAACCTGAAGGCATGCGTAGTTTTCCCATTTATTGTTTGTTAGACTTGATCTCAAGCATAACATTTAGAAAATAGTGTCTAGTAGGTAATTGGCAAAGTCAGAAATGTGTAACAGGAATGCTAGAGATACTGTATTTGAAAATATTATAAACAAATATAAAAAAGCCAAAAATGCAGTGAAATGGTTATGTGCCCAAACAGCATATTTAGCAACAAATATTTATTGGGTTTCTAGTAAATGCCAGGGGTTTTCACAAACATTCTCCTTTCATCCTTCTGCCTATTTTCTAAGTCAGGTTCTGGTGTCCTAGTTTTACAATTGAGAAAGAGACAGGACTTTGCCCAAGAGCACATGACTTATAAATAGTAGAGCTGAGATTTGTATCTAGCTTGGAAACTGAGTTCTTTTACATCATCATATAAATCCATCAGTTTCATAAATGAATTAATTAGTATCTTATTATCCTATTAACTTAAAAAGAAACTTGTAGCTTTTTTGACCAATTAATGTGTTATAAGGAACATAGTACTATTCTTAGTGAGTTTATGAACTGGATGAAAAGGAAATGTACTATTATAAAACCATTACCAAATCAGCTAGGATTATGTGTCATCTGTATTGGACAGATTTAGAAATGTTGTCCTTTGGAGGAATTGAGGATTTTAAGAGCTGAAGCTGAAAGAAATGTCTTCACGATAAGAAAATACTTACAATGGAAAAACCTAGATGAAATGCAAAACCAAGAGTGTGTGTGCTTGTAGGATGGCGGTAGACTCTTCTGAAGAGAGTTGAGGGGGCAAAGGGTGAAGAGATGGAAAACCGGAAGCTGGGCCACTTCATGTGATGTGGACAAGAAGCAGGATCATGACAAGAAGTCAACTTGGGGGTTCAAAACCTATATAATTTATGGGAAACAAAATTAAAAAATGAGAGTAACTTGTATGTAGTATGTATAAATATCTCTTCGGGAAACATGTTTCCATTATGTGAGTATACAGTACAGTGTGCACGTATATGTGTATGTGAGTGTTTTTACAATATAAAATAATTTTTGATTGGTCACAGTTAAAATGTTTTAGAAACATCAGCCTGTAGAGTAGAGTTAGTTTATGGGAGAACTTACAAATTGACATAAAAACATAAACTTTAGACAGAAAGCAGGAGGAATAATTTGAATATTTTGGATATTTTGAGAAAAATAAATAGTTGAAAACAGGGTCAAATGTGATTATACTGGTAGTGAAATGCAGGATGATTAGAATGAAAATGAAATAACCACTAGTCATTAGGAAATTGTATTTGAACAAGGGTGAAGAAACAGTTCTATCGGTAGGAGTTGAGAATTAAAACTGCAGTTAACAAATCAACAATAAGAACAGAGAATGAAGATCCAAAGATAGTAGGAGATGAGAATCAAAGAAACATTCATAGGGGAAGGGTATTGTAATACCAAGAAATATGAGAAAGAAGACTTCTCTGCAGTATATTCTGAAGAAGAGAAAGCAACTTTACAGTGAAGATATCCTTGGTGAAATTTGAAAGTGAAGTTTCACTGGGATGATTGGGATTCAAAGATTTCTGGGACTTGAGAATGGACAGAGAGGTAGGGAAATGCTGAGAAAAGGTAGGAAGAAGAAACCTAAGAAATCTGACATGGAAAGAAGTAGATAAAAATCAGAGAATAACCAGTGAGAAGATAATAAAATAGACATCTTCTTTAGCTTCCCTCTGAAATGTAGGCAATATTTTTTTGCATGTTCTAAGTGAGATAAGACAAGGAGTGTGGAGACAGGGCATTGGGAATGTTGACGGTGAGAGGGTAAGTCAGAAAACAAGGCAGTCAGGATAGGTAACATTAGATTACTTTTCTCCCCAGTGCCCAAGCAGGCCCAGGAACAACTGTGACATGCTAACCTTCAATTCAAAAAAAAAAAAAGGAAAATAATTATAGATGAGAATTAAAGCCAAATTTGTGCTTTACACCTTGTCAGCAATATTCTTCATCAGGTGCATCCCTCCACTTGTGTATACCCTTTAAGTGTCACTAACCAGTAGGGAAGAAAACTGTATTAGAGGGGCTGTAATATATCAGACTGACATCTGGGATGATTTGTGAGGCTCATTAAAACCTGGTGAAACTTCTAACACCTTAGATCAGCACTTTATGTCCATCGTTCACTCTTTCCCAGTTGTTGGTAGGAAAAGCTATAAAAGCATGGGGAGACTTGTTTTTTTATCCACTATCAGCCACTGTTAACACAGCTTTAAAACTTTAAAAATCCATCTGAATTTTCTAGTCTGTAATTAGAAAAATTAATTTTAATAGTAATTATATTTACATTTTTACACATCGAGTATGACAGATATATTTTATTTAATAGGCCATGTGCTATTATTATTTAGAACTTTGAAATAAATAAATGTCATAGTGATTTGTCTTATCAATAATATTATCTATCTCTTTCAAGACTGCTACATTTACAGAGAAACTTCAAAGCAGACATGATAGAGTGATTCACAAAGTTTCCCAAGCTCTTTTTTTTAAATCACTGTAATTGAGACAAACTCAGGTGCACTGTTAACAAGTCAGCTACAGTGAGAGAAATTGTGAATCATTCCACCAATACAATCTTCATAAAAATTTTTGAATATAAGAAACTATTAGTGCATGTATGAGTGATACAGTCTTCTACATTTCCTCCCAATAAGTAATTTTCTCCCCGACATAACCATTCTGATACGAGTTTTTAATAGGAGTACAGAAATTTACCATCCCAAGCTTTGCTTGTGGAGGGTTTCATTCAATAATGAAGATCACTGGGGTGCATAGATTCTTTTGAATTGGTATTTCAGGATCCTTAGGATATAGTCCCAACAGAAAAAAAGGAATGAAGATCATTTAATAATATATAGCCCCTACTAATCTCATTTCAAAGAATTTTGAAAACTCTCATGTGACATAAGCATTCTAATGAAGATTAAAAAATAATGTTGGGTTTACCTAATAAATAATAATTTCCTTGAATTCTAGACTTAAACCAAGTAAGCATCCTAGTTGTACTGTTCATACTGAGAAAAATTCACCTATGTAATAAATTATTTAAAGTAAAACGTATAAAGTTATATATATATATGTGTGTGTGTATCACATATATATATATGATACACACATATACTGTTATTTGTTAATTATACCCTGTATAGCCATTTCTGTTAATAAAATCACAAAGTACCACATAGTTTGGTAAACAGCCACTAATGATCCTTTGAATGCTGCCCACACTACCTTGGCTGCACGACCCCACAGACTACCACATGACCCAGCTACTATAGGATTTTTCGGGGGCCTCCAGGCACCTGCTCCAGCCTGCACTAACTAGCTGGCTCTCTACCTCTCCTGGAAACAGCGTTTTCTGCCTGGTAGTCTGTTTGGTCTAAGTCCATGTCTTACAAGTAGATTAATATTTTATCCAGCTCTTCATTTAAGTTAAAAAAAAAGCCAGGTCATCATTATGATGCTCAACTTTAGAATCCTGTCTTTTTAAAATACAACACCTGCATCTTAATGGTAAATGTACTGAGTTTTAATCAGTTTCTAATGAAATAGGGTAATAAGATTTAAATGAAAAGCTACTTTGATAATAATGCCCTTTCATGTTTAGAGCTCTTAATCATCTTGTATTGTAATATTATAGTGAATGAAAAAAAGACTAGAATGTTGAAATATTGTATTATAAAAGTTTTCTTCCCTAACTACAATTTAGGAATTAAAGAAAAAATGATTTGGGGAAAAACGGATCACAGACACCTAAGTCTGAATAAAATAGATAACATGATCCACAATACTATTATTTATTCTTTTTTAAAAATTAAGAGAGAAATACTTCAACATCACATACACACAATTAAAATGTCAAAGCAACAAAGACTTTATCAAATGAAGGTAGCAGCAAACAGAATTGTGTATTTTCAAAACTCTGACCAAACACTTATCTTCTCAAGACATAGGGTTTTAAAAAGTTGATCATATTCTTTTCTACATTTGGGAAAATTAAGAGTGCAATCACCAGGGAAGATCATGCAGCAAGAAAATATCATCACTGGGGATGCTCTAATTTTCCTATCTCCAGTGTCTTCTTAGGCTCAAGTAGAAGCCAAAACAATACAGTGTAACCACAGCATGCAGGATGCTGGTGCTTTGAATAGGTCATAAGGATCCTATGACTGAAACAACTCAGAAAAACACACACATTCTGCAAGTCTAGCTGTAACTAGAATGGACTTTCCTCATTTAATTTTTTGTTCTCTGCAGTGGAGTTGCCTTCATGACAGAGACAAGCCTAGCTCATGGTAGCATTTCTCATGAACACAGAGGCAAAACTTCCCCAACACTACCTGCAAGAGCTCATATACAGAATAAATTAGGTTTACCAACTCAAATAGATCTGCATGTTATTTCATCTCAAATACCCCTGTAGACGGTCTGTGAAATGTGAGTTCCCCTCTTAAAATGTTACAATATCATTTTATGGCAAATAGGCTTTACTATTTTAACATACAGTACAGAGAGCACTATACCTGCTCAAGAAGCTTATATTAATTTACATCACTTCATGTGATATATCAGGGAGAAAATGTAATGAAATGTTGTTTAAAAAGCACCAAAAGAGCAAATTACATGATAAATGAAGAAATAAGATGGTATATAATTGCTCAAACTCAGTGAGATGCTGACTTGAAATTCAGGCAGAGGGCTCCTCATCTTTAAGAAAAATAAACTAAATATTGATAACTGTAATATTGTTTATTTGAGAGCATGAGCAGGAAGACAGTGTTTCATTATATAATAGGAACACCAGCCCTGATTTACAAACTGGAAGATATAGACCCTGGTCCTGATGTCAAGCTAAGCTTGGGCAGGTTGCATGGCCTTGGCTTCTACATTTGTAAAATAAAGGTTGTTAAAATAAAGAAGGGAAGGAGATATGAAGTAGAAAAGAAGGGGATGGAAAGAGGACAGAAGGCAGGCAGAAAGCATGTCGTTAGTTGGTTAGCATTCGTGGGGCAGCTGCCCTGGGCCAGTAACCATTGGTGCATTTCCTAGAAAGCATAACCGGTGACCCCAGTTGCTTACCATCTTAAAATTTCATGATTCTGCAGGATTTCATCTCTAGATACTGTTTTAAATTGACTCAAAGGTTGAAACGCCATTTTCATTATTACCTTGTTTTCTATGAGGCTTAATCTAATTACTTCACAAAGAGATGAGGTGTGGAAGGCAAAATAGACCCCGCGCATTTACTTCTACATCTGGAAAAATAAATTTGGTATTTGGAACAAAGACCTTTTATCTATAAAGGGGAAGTTCTTTCATCTGTGTAAATGTCAATATATCATATTCACACAATAAGATATAATGGATTTCAGTGCTGCTACTTTTGTTACAGAGAACAATTAGGGTGTCCTCTTATCCATTATTCATCACTCTTACCTTAGCTCCTAATAGAACAGTAAACAGAGTTAAGGAATAAATATTCTTCATGCTAAAGAATTCATCCTTCTAGACTCATGCTATCTAGTCTCCAATAACCCTCTTGAACTTTTGCTTGTCGAAAATTTCATTGGCGTGTTTTCTTCTGGGGGAGGAAGTCAGCAGTGTCTGTCTGTCTGTCTCTCTCTATATAATATATAATATATTTATATACAAATATATAATGTGATATATTATATATAAATGCATATATTGTAAAATATAGTTATCTATAAATACATTTATATTATAATACATTTATAATAAATACATTTACTTTAAATACATTTATATATAAATACATATTAGCTCTGGCTGGTGTGGCTCAGTGGATTGTGTGCTGGCCTGCAAACCAAGGAGTCGCAGGTTCGATTCCCAGTCAGGGTACATGCCTGGGTTGTGGGCCAGGTCCCCAGTTAGGGGAGCACAAAAGGTAACCACACATTGATGCTTCTCTCCCTCTCTTTTTTTCTTCTTTCCCCTCTCCCTAGAAATAAATAAATAAAATATTTAAAAATTAAAATAAAATATATATTTAATATAAAATATATTTATGTATGTAAAATATTTTTCCCTTATTACCTTAAAGCAGTTTTCCTACCTTACTCACTCTCTACTATAGGCCCATATATTTGTTTTCTTTGTACTTTAGTTGTGTTTTCCTATATTTGAATCTTTCCTCCTTTTTTTCTGTCTCTTCCAATAACTGAGTAGCAAATATAAACCTTTGTCTTTCTATTCTGAAAATTGTAATTTTTTCACAGAAAGTAATCTTTCCAAATATTTCTTGAATACCATAGATCATAATCTAATGTTTACAACAATTAAAAGAGAAGATATATCTCATCCTCCTACTTGTTCTAAACGCGATGGTTCAGTTTATAATTAAAGAATAGGATTATTGAAATGAAATCTCCATTTACATAAGTGAAGTGTTAAAAATTTCAATCTGAGAGACATAATCAAAATGATAATATTAAAATATGAGACACATTCATTTCCATATATATATTTCAATAATCTTTAGTGGTCAATTATAGATAAAATAATTAGGATATAATTTTACTTTAGTGATTTTTCACTAGAAAAACCTTAAGTAATGCAATTGCATGTGCACTAGGCTTCAGGTGTGCTTTTAAATTGACTTTAAACTGTTAAACAAAGAATGAAAGAAAGTGAGAAATACAAAACTTGGGTCAGAGTGTCTTGGTAGATTTTGTATACCAGAAAGCCACAGGGGCACCAAGGGTGGGCCACTGAGGCAACCCAGCTGCCCTTTATGCCAGCCTCCTCCAAGTCAACCAAGTGGTAAGTCTGCATCTCAGATACGTCTGTCTCAGCTCTAATAGCCATTAATGCACTTTTATTTTGAAACATATTTATAATTCAATTACTACCATCTCTTGAATGTGGCCATATTAATCCCAACATAACTATACATTTAAACACGATTCTTTTACTATTCAGAGAAAGCTTTGTCATTCTAGATATCAGTATTTGGGTGGAGAAGAGCTTCACTTAACTACATGAGTAGCACGTATTTTTTTTTGTATTACACAATTAATTTCTTCATACCCTTTATGGTCCAGATTAAAAAACCCACTTAGAAACTAGCCCTACCAAAGAAACCCCTTCTACATTTTCCTTTCTTTACTGACCTACGTTTTGTTTTTGTAGAATGCTTGGATTTGCATCAAAGAAAAAGTGACTTTAATAAAAATGGTTACTTCTGTGTTTTCCCATAATAGAATCTTGAAAAATGCAAACAGAAATCAATGGAGAATACTTACCTCGAAGAGCTCACAGATTATTGAAGATCTATTTGCCACTTAAAAATAAAAATAATGCCCTTAAACAAAACCAATACACCATTTACTAATGTAAAAGAGAATTAAATGAAATTGACTTAGATACAGTTTTAGGAGAATAAAATATTGGATTTAAAATTATATACTATCACTGTTACAAGAGGTAAACATGAATACAAAATAGGCTGACAGATAAAATAATTGATTTAGTTCCTTTAAGGTATTTTATCATCTGAGGCAACTCAGATGCCTCAGTTTTAAAGAAACTGAGAAAGAAAAGTAGTTGCTAATCGAATGTGTTACCCTTATTTCCTAAATCATGAAAATGAATTCTGATTGGTATTTCATGATATTACTAATGACGTTCAACTTTGAAACAAAACAGAAAATGAGTTGTGGACTGTGATTTTTGCTTCCATGCTGAGTATCCAATTAGCAAAATAGTTAATATGTTAATTCTCCTACACATGAAAGTAAATGTCCAGAATTTAAAGAATGTATTTCCCCTTGATGCATTTATTTATGTCTCGCTGAAGTCAGTGTAATGACTGTATGGCCCATCAACAAACTAGTCTGACTCTTAAAATGTATTATGATTTTATTAAATTGAGGGAAAATTTATGTACAGTGAAATGCAAACTTAAGTATGTAATTTGTTAAGTTTGAACCGATATAGAGACTCATATAAACAACACACTGATCAGGATATAGAATATGTTCATCGCTCTAAAAATTTCCTGTATGTTCCCACAAGGGCTCAGAGCGAGCCACCCCACGATGTATCTCCATGGTATGAAAATTATTTTAAGTTGGCGATACCTAGCCAGACTATGGGTAGGAACTTGGATTGGGAGCCTGGTTCATGACAGGAGTTATCCACAGAAATGATATGTTGCCTACCTATATAACAGGGATCGTAATTAATAATTAATAATAATTATTAATAACTACTAATTGCTGAATACATGCTCTTCCTGAAACTACTTTCTGAAGCCCCAAGGTACATTGTATCATTCCTAGCTCAGCATGCCTTATATACCTCCATTTCCGTTGCTGTCGCACGTGTGTGGGGTCTCTGACTCTCTCATGTATGCAGGGTTCCCATGCATATGTATACAATTAAATTTGGTCACTTTCTCTGGTTAATTGTGTCTATTTGATTGTTAGACCACCCAAAAGAACCTTCAGGCAGAGGAAAGTTTCTTCCTCCACAATACTCTCTGCCAGACAATTCTTACACCCCCCACCCATAAGCAACAACTGTTTTGATTTCTATCTCTGTAATTTAGTTCATTTTTCTAATCTTGAACTCTATTTAAATTAAATTATGAAGTATTCTTTTATTTGTCTTTTTTCACTAAACATCATTTTTGAGAATCATTCATGTTGTTCTTTCATATCAATAGTTTGTCATTGTTTACTACTGATCGATATATCATTGATGGTTATACCACACTTTATGTAGCCAGTCACCTGTTGATGAATATTTGGGTTGTTTCCAGATTTGGGCTATTTTGAATTAATGAGGCTGTAAACACTTTACACAGATCATTTTGTGCACAAGCTTTTTTACTTCTCTTGGATAATGACCTAGAAGAGGAAGTACTGAACTGTAAAGTAGGTTCTTGTTTAATTTTATAATGAAAGCCTACACAGTTTTTCAAAGTGTTTATACCACTTAGCAATCCCAGTGGCAATGTATGAAAATCTCAGTTACTCCATGCCCTCATCAACATTTGGTGTTGTCAGTCTTTTATCTATTTGGTGGGTGTTAAATGACATCTTATTTTGCTTTTAAATTGCATTTCCATTTTCATGTGTTAATTGGCCATTATGTATCTTCTTTTTTTGAAGTATCAGTATAAGTCTTTTACCCATTTTTTAATTTGAGTTGTTTGTTGTTTCATTACTGATTTGTAGACACACATATATAATATGTTATATATTGAATGTCATTTATATTTTATATGATATATTAGATGTGCTAGATACATATATAGAGAGAATATAATTCCTTAGTTTAGTGATTTTGAACTTCTGTGCTGCAAGAATTTTAAAATATGCAACACCTGACTATTTCACTAGGGGCACTGATTTCTTTTCCCTTAAATTGTCAAATAAAAAATGTCAACAGCCAACACAATAATAGCTACCTGGTGTGAATGAATCAAAATTATACCTATTTTTTTCAGATTAGCAAAAAATGTAATTTTGTGTGTGGCAGAATTTTAGTAAATAGTTTACTTGTGTCATAAGATTAAAAAAGTTGAAAACCACTGCCTTAGTCAAATAGATGCATTGATGATATTTTCTCTGCTTGAGTCAATTTCCATGTTCTTAACAGAATATCGTGAAGAATATAAATTTTTAACTTTGATGATGTTCAAATCATCATTTTTTATTCTATGGGTAGTTAGTACCTTTTGTATAATTTCTTAGATATCTTTGCCCACTCAGAGTTACAAAGACTTTAAAATTTATCTCTAGAAATTTATTATTTTAACCTTTATGTTTAGGTGTATAATCCACAACAAATTAATTTCTGTGCATAGTATGGCATAAGGATCAAGATCATTTTTTCTCATATTTTTCCACTTAATCTAACTTTGTTGAAAAGAGTCACCTTTCCCCATTGGATTACCTTGGTGACTTTATCAAAAATCAATTCAGTATATATGTAAAGACCTATTTAGACTATTCTGTTTTATTGATCTATTTGCATATACATACACGAATAGTTCACTGTCACTCCACTGTAGCTTCATAGTAATTCTTAAAATCAGGTGGTTTGAGTCCTCCAATCTTGTTATTTTTTTCTGATTGCATTGGCTATCCTAAATTCTTCCCATTTTCATACGAATTTTTGAATGAGATTATTACTTTATATTACAAAAAGTCTGCTATAATTTTATTAGGATCATAAATTCATTTGGGAAGACTAGAAATCTTCAGAAAATTGAGACTTTCAGTTCATGAACCCAGAAAAATCTTTCCATTTGCTTGTTTGCTCCTGAATTTCTTTCATCAATATTTATGGTAAGTTTAGTGTAGATGTTGTAGGCATTCAGAACAAGTCACCCCAGTATGTGCCTTAGTGGTATGTGTATGTGGAGTATTTTAAGCTAAAAGCAACCAAGATCCTCTGGGCTCAAGAGATACTTTTGCAGTTCCCTAAAAGAATTTAAATTAAGGCCCTGAGCTATAAAAAGAGTTATGACCAGTTATAATGGTTTATGAGCTTTATTTAGAACAGGGCAAACCACTGATTATTGAACAACTTATCATCCTGTCCTAAGATGTTTCCTCACCAGTTCAAAATCATGTAAATATCTGCACACACTCACTTTCCCTCCTTGTCTCGGAACCTCTTATGTATGTGGGGTTCCAATACATACATACATAATTATATTTGGTTATTTTCTCTTGTTAATTTGTTTCATGTAGATTTAATTATTAGATTAGCTGAAAAAACCTTTAAGAACACAGAAAGTTTCCTGCTCTCTCACAATGTCTTTCATATTTTTGTTAAATTTATCCTATTGATATTGATTTAAGGGTATTATTACATTTCATTTTCCTGTTTTTTTTCAAACCATGTAAAAAGTGATATGGTGAGATATCAAAGTTATCCTCACTAATGATGGGATAAACTTATACTAGGTGCCTTTGGTAATGTTCTAAAAAGGATACAACATCATTTATATATTATATATGACAAAAATATATAATTAGACTGAAATTATAAAGATTTGTCAAACAAATTCAAATTGAACACTCTATGAAATAATAAGCCTTTATTCTTAAAGAATATCAATGTCATGAAATATAAGAAAGGCTGAGGGAGTGATGTTGATTAAAAGAGATTAAAGAAATATGATAACAAATTGCCATGTGTGATATGGGTTTAAATCCTGAACTGCTAAAAACAAATTAGCTAAAGGAAAATGCAGCAGCAATCGGAAAAAACTGAAGATAGGGTATATTAGATAATAGTACTGTATAAGTATAAAATTTCCTACATTTGGCAATTAATCTATAGTTATAGAAATCAAATTTCTTTTTGATTATGAGATAAAACATTGTTGTTTTTTAAGGCTGAAGGGTCATGGTCTTTGCAGATGATTTTCAAATGGCTCAGCAAAATAAGTAAGAAGGCAGAAAAGAACAAGATGTATATATGTTATCCAGGCAAATGTAGAGAGAGACAAAGCAAATGTGGCAACTTATAAACAACAGCTGAATTTAGATGAAGGTAATAGGAGAGTTCATTGTAATATTTTGCAACTTTTCTGTAGGTCTGAATATTTTTTTCAAAATAAAGATTTTAATTAAAGTGATAAAAGCGAAGGTAAACATATGGATCATTCTTTCTTCCAACTTTGCAAAAAAATGCTAATCTGGTTGCCACTTGAAAGACTAGTAAATTTTGTTTTTGAGAGGCATACCCTATGATTTCTACCATGCCTGGCTCATGTATTGTTTGGAAACAGGACAATGTTTCCATGAAATAAGAAACTGAGGAAGAATGCAGGGTCAAGGAAAAGAAGAAATCACTGCAAGCTAAGAATTTCACATGCTGCTCTTATCTATCATTAAGTTCTTTCATGAATTCTAAATTGAAGATAATGCTGATTGAAAGTCTGTGTATTTTTTCTTCCATCCTAGTTCATTAGGAGAGGAAACAACACATATATAAGTTATTTAATGTATTTACTCGGGCATTTTTTTATTCTGTTTTTCCATTTTGGATCATAGCACTGTGAACCAAGGCTGGCTGCTGCTAGTGCCAGGCCTGGGGCAACTTAACAAGGTACAGGTCTTGTTAAGTTGCTGCCAGATGCTGAAGCCAGATGCTGCTTGTTTGAGAGAATTTAGAAAAATATGAAGCATGGACCAAGACAAGCCATTCATAATGAAAAGCCACTGGAAACAGCTTGGGTGGCCCAAAAGTTGGATGGGGCTAGGCAGGAAATCACCAGCATGGGCCAAAAGTGTGAACCAGGTTGGTAGAGTTTCAGATATGATGTCCACTTAGTGGCCTTGTGCTCTGTGAGAGGAGGGCTCAGAAAAGGTACAATGGCCTCTGTCAGCATTTCTGTCCGGGAGAAAGCTGCCCCCAGCCCTTACCCTAATGCTGGACAATTCACTTCCTCCCTGTATGTCTCTGATGCCTTTCAAGCTGATGCCCTGCTGCTGGAGCTCAGAAGGAGTGAGTCCAAGTAGGCCTGTAGGTCCGTGCATAGTCACTTTAAGCTGAACTTCCTGAGACTCCAGCAGTTTCTGTCTTCCACAGCCTCAATCCTCGCTGGTTTTTACAGCCAGAAGTTTTAGGGACTTACCTTCCTGACACTGGAACTCTGGGCTGGGGAGCTTCCTGTTGGGCTGGGTCCTGTTGCTCATGAGATATTCTTCCTGATTTTTATACACCACACGTGGGTGTGGGACCAGTCCATTTTGTGTCTCCACCCCTCCTACCAGTGTTGATATTGTTTCTTCTTTAATTAATCCCACAGTCAGTTTCTTCATTAATTCTGTAGTTGTAGGACTTGCATTCAGCTTGAATGCAGACAGTTCTGCATGATGGTTGCTCTATAGTTTAGTTGTAATTTTGATGTGGTTGTGCAAGGAAGCAAACTGTGTTTACCTACACTGCCAACTTGACCAGAAGTCTTGATTTAAAAAATAAATAATTGCATTTTTTCAAATTGGGAGAAATTGATATCCATTTAAACTAATTAGAAATTATAAGTTTACTTTGTATTGTAGATATTAATTAATTATTTTGAAGATTTTTAAGTTAGAATGTTGGTAACTTTCTTCTTTAATGCTGCCTGTCCCAACTTTCCTGCCCCAACTTTTCTGGGATTGTTCCTCCTACTTAACATACAACCATTAGACAACAAATTCTACAAAGGAAGGCTAATTTTATCACAGGATTACAAATAGAGTAACACAAATGACTAAGGCCTCATAATCATAAGCTGGGAAAAGATGGCCTCACAACACCTAGTGCACACCCATGCATTAACAGATTTTAATACAAAGATCCTTTATGGGATCTTTAAGAATAAAAGATATGTTATAAAATAAGGACTGTTGGCATTAAACAATAAACTCAATCTTTTCACCTTTAGTCCATTCTGTTCTCATGATTTACTGTGGTTCACAAAGCAGCAGAAGTTAATTAGTTTACTTTTAGGTTAAAAGTACCCCGGACTTGCTGTAAATGAGGTTGAGGTTAATTCCTTTACTAAGAACTTTCAGTGTGGTACTCATAGAGGGATTAATTTGTAGTCTTATAGCAAAGAGGTCAGCAGGTGCAGTGTCCTTTAGGGGAATTCTGACTTCCTTATCTGGAAAGCAAGATACAGTGTTTGTCTACATAGTAAGCATTTTAGGCATCACAGGAATGAGTAGCTACATTTTCAAACTCACGAGTTTCAGGAGGCTAAAAAATGTGTATGAAAATCCTGCAATATAGAATGGTAGACATTTTTAAAAACCTCAAACACAGTGCCAGTGTAGATTGTATTCAGTGTTTGTACATCCACTTTGTCTGCCAGGGGCATCCGACTGACGGCCCAGGATGGCTATGAATGGGGCCCAACATAAAATCGTCAATTTACTGAAAACTTTTTTTTTGTTCATTAGTTTTCGTTAATGTTTGTGTATTTACTGTGTGGCCCCAGACAACTCTTCTTCCAGTGTGGCCCAGAGATATCAAAAGGTCGGACACCCCTACAGTCCTGAATTCCTCCTATTCTCCTAGTGTAATTATTATCTTCCCCTTTACTTTACTTCATTGTAACTTGAGAAACTTTGTCTTTCACAACACACTGGTTCTGGGGATAATGTTACTGGAATTGGTCGTGATGTAGCTAAAAGATAGCTGTGAGAAGAAAAATTGTAAAGGCTCAATTTACCCAGCATACTGATATTTTTAGAGCAACACCAGACACAAGTTGCAGCATTCAAAATAGATCTAAAACTAATTCAATTATATAGAATTCAATTGAAATTATAATCTACAGGATAAAGTTCATGGGATTTCACATTTTAAGTTTCTAAGAAATGCAGCAAATTCTTTTTTTTACTTATTGATGTCAATTTGATACATATTTTTACTGTCACACATGCAGCTACAAATTTCCTTTTGAGCACAACACTCAGTGAGCATATCAACTTAATATATATTTTTAACCCAAATCCTTTTCACATTTTTCTTTTCATATTGTTTTACTCATTAACATATATTGCACTTACTGGGTACTGGGAACTGTTGTAAGAGCTTTCATGACTATAGACACATTAAGTTTTCTAAAAGCTATGAGATAGATTCAGTTGTTATTATAGCCTCCATGTCACTGAAGAGTATCTGACAAATCAGAATTTGCCTTATATTTTAATTCATTAATTTATTTAAAGAAGCTATTTTTTGTTATTTTTTATTGTTTAAGTTCAGTTTCTCTATTTCCCCTCCCCACTACCCACTGCCCCACCCATCCCCACCTCCTACCCTTGATCCTTCCCCGCTTTGGCATTGTCTACATGTCCTTTATACCTGTTCCTTGATGATCCTTCCCTTTTTTCCCCCATTACCCCCTCCCCTCTGGTTTCTGTCAATTTGAACAGCTACTTTTTGCAAGGCACTGGAATAGCACTGGGAAAACAGAGGTGAATTTAACTTGTTTCTAAAACTCCAAAGGCAGGTGTTGGTCTAATTGCATTTAAGAGAAAAAGATTCAAAGCCTCCAAATTTAAAACATTTCAATTCCTAAAATCCAAAAACCATTCACAGCTTTCTGCCAAAATGGGGCTTGGCTGTACATGTGTGTTCACTGTGTGTGACAGGGATGCCGCATGTGCAGGAGGTGTGCTGAGGTGGTATGGCAGGGTTCTGAGAGCACAGGATCTGAGAGAGGACAATCTGCACTGAAATCACAGCTCTGTCATATACTATTGTACTCGTGTGGCCTGCAGCAAGTTTATTGACTTTGTTTTTTTCAATTTGCAAAATGGAAACAATCAAATACCTGCTTCATAGGATGGTGTGAGGTTGGGATAAATGAGATTATAGAAGAGTACTAGCATATTGTATGTGCTCAATAAATGATAGTTATTGTCAATATTATTTAAAATGCTCAAACCGCACTTCATATTTAATTCATCTTAGTTATAAAATAACATATAAGTTGTCAGAGAAAGATAATTCAACAAGTTCAGTCTTTAAACTCATGAACAAAATACCAATTTCAAATGTAAATAAAATAAACAGAAAGAATGCCTTTCAAGGAACTGATGTTTCATGTCAGTTATGATTAAATTAAGTGTGGGAATGGAGAGGGGTCAATTATTCCAAATCTGCAATAATTAGATTGGTAGTAAGGTTGTCCTACCCGGTTATATTATAATGTCATTATTTTAAAACAGTTTTCTGGTTTTTTATTCCATGATTCTTGTGGTCTTTAACACAAGGTAGCACATGTCACTTCTGCTGGAACGAAAATAAAATGCCTGAGATCTGTTTTGTTTGTCTTTTCCATGTATTCCAACATGCAAGTAAGTAGTTATATTTTTATTTTTTAATTCTGCAACCTCAAGTATTCTAATGAAAATTTCTAAGACTTCTCTTCTAAAAATAACATTAATAATTTTTAAATGCCATAGAAAAAGTACTTATAAAGATATTCTTGCCTATTCTTTTACAGTTGAGATTAATTTTCATTTCCGTAGCTGAGCTGTAGCTCAACCAAACATTCGGATTTATTTTATATTATTGAAAAAACTTAAAAATAATATTATAAAACTCTTACTTGGTAAAGATTTAGAAAGCATAATTAGTATTCCTCACATTTTCAAAAAGTTTAGAGAAATGAAAAAAAGACTATGAGATCTCTTTTAAATGAAGTATTCTCCGGAGGAAAACTCAGAATTGAAGTTATTGGAATCCTCCAGGGAGTCAATGATTAAAACAGAATGTTATATAACTCACACTATAATCGCATTGTCGTGAACACATATAAAACGATAAATGTTAGTGGGTATGAAATTTCAGTAAAATATCTTTTGCTTCCTCTAGAAATGTGAACTGCAAAGAAACAAGCTCTGCAGCTTTGGAGTGAGAGCTAAATAGAAGCTGATTAATAGGACAATTGAGGCTGCATGTCATTAGAGGTATTTTTTGTGTAGTCCTTCATTTGGGGGACAAATTATGAGAACAGCAATTTGGGAATTCATAAATCCTACTGAGCCTTGGTTAGGTGGCATTCATTATAAAGAACACCTGGAGGGAAGACCGGAGAATTGAGTCACAGCTAGAAATATCAGATTACGTGTGCTCCTCATGTCTTACTTAAGTAAGGTAGCCTAGGAAGAAATGATCCTTCCCTGCAGTCATTTCAGAAGTACTATATTCGGATACAGTTAATGGTTTATCTAATACTGTGATGAGTTTCTGTAACTTACATGTTTCCTTGAAATTATTTTATAATTTTGAGCATTTGATGCTTTTTATTCTTTGTAAGTACACTTCATTTTTGTTACGTGGTCTTGTAGGTGAATGTTTTATTTATTATGAGTTTATTACCTTCCATGCTTGTCACTTTGAATCTAAGAAAACAATAAAATTTTAAGTATATTTATGTGAATATATATATTCAGATGCAAACTACCAAATAAAACTGTTTTCACTAATCAAGATTTTCATTATAGTCTACATAGAAAAAAGTAATAAAAATAATAAGATCCAATTTATCCCAAATACAAAGGAGAAAAAGTTCACATGATACTACTAAGAAGTCAAAAATTGGTACTAGTTTCTGAGTCTGAACCTTAAAAAACTGTTAGCAAATTACTGAAATGAAAATGCCAGTGTAAAGAGTAGTTTTTGGAAGAAGGACGCTCACGTGGGCTAGGGCATCTAGTCCAGACATCCGGCTACTCAGGAGATTCCCATCATTCCCTAGTTTTGGCTATTGAAAGCACTGTTTTCTTTAAATAAGAAAATAAAGTGACCCATATATTTTCTACATGCACTTTTCAGTAAAGATTGTGCATTAAATTCAGTAGTCAGACAAAAAGGTTATTTTTATGGGGTCAAGAAAAATTAAAGGAAATGCCAAGTTTAACTACAAAGAGTAAATGTACAATTGAGTGCACTCTCTTTTGGAGTTTAATTTGACAAGAGGTACCAAAGGTTTTTAAGATATTCATACTGTTTTACCCAGCATTATACTTCTAGCTATACACTAAGGAAAGAATTAGTGCAATTGTGCAAGATTGATATACAGGTTCTTTGTATGATTTTATAATTGTGAAAAGTTGAAAAAATAAAATGTTTAATAATAAGATGTATTTCCTTTAATGAAATCCTTTGTGGGTATCAAAATAATTGTCAGGCTTTCTATGTGTTAAATATTATGTAATCATTAAATCATATACATATTATGATAAATTTCTCAGTGAGAAAAACAGGCTACAATTTAGTAGATCTAGTGTTATTCTGATATTGTAAAAAAATAAGTGTGCATATGTGTATTTGTTTAGAAAAATTGTAGACATAATATATGTCATATTAACAGTGGCTAACTCTTAGGTTAAAGATTATAGTTTTTTTAAATTATTTTTTGTATTGTCTAATTTATTGACAGTGGAGTTAAAAACAGTAGGAGAGAGAGTAAAGATACAAAGTCCTTGTGGAGGTGATGAAATCCTGTATCGGGATGTGACTGAGGAAGTGTCTGCTGATACCATCCAGAGACAATCTCAACCCATGACTCTGGGTTTGGGAAAAATAATGAAATGTGTTGGCAAACCAGTGTCGGTACGAGGTTGTTTTTAGTGGGTGGAGATAGCAGAAAAAGACATCAGAATAATTTCAAGGTTTTATATGTACTTTATCTTGTGTATTCAACTAAGGATTTTCAGTGAGGGCTGAAATGTCTTGCAAACTTGCATATATTATTGTAAGAACATGTATACATTTTATTTATTTTATTGACCTATGCATGCTCCATCAGAATCAGCCAATTGTTTAGGCACTAAGGATTGTTCTGGATTATCCTTACTCCTTTTGGTCTGACTAAATAAGACCTTTTCATGTCTTTTTAGAAAAGGCCACAGGCTATTAGGTATTAGAATAAATTGCAGCAAGTTATCAAATTATTACATTAATAAACAATATAAGTTCTTAATTTTATAATGATCATACATAGCAAAATGACTGGCACAGGAAACTGAATAAATGGATGGGTGAAACTCTCTAGAACCTGCCACCTGACATTCCCATCGGTAAACAGGTGTATTCCTGGGTTTTTTTATTTTTTACTCTCTTCACAGTTCCTCTCTTTTTTAAATATAAGTGCCTTAATAAGTCCCTTCCAAGACCTCAAGAAATAGACATAGAAACAAATTATTACAAGATAATGTCATAAGCGCTCTAACAAAAACAAGGAAAAAGTGTTAGGAAATGTGAATACATTTGCCTGAGGGATTTGGAGAAGACCATGAGAAGGAGACGAGGCAGCCTCGGGAGGAGCCCAGGGACACAGGCAGTAAGTAGTAGGGTGTGCAGAGGGAACTCGGTCTGACATGTGGCCCCAGGTGAAGAAATTGCAGGGCTTTTAAAAATAAACCGGAGACCCAACATACCAATCAATCCATGATTTCTTTTTTAAATACAAGTGGTGAATTTTGTCACATCACATAATTTTCCCAGGAAATAAAACTTATTTGTGGGAAAAGGAAAGGCTGATGACACAATAGAGCTTCTGCTACTGAATCATATTACTATACGGATTTTCTTCTGGACTTCCTGAATAATGACTACACAAATAGCAGCTGAGAGGCCCTTCACTAAAAATATCCCCCAGCTATAAAGTGACCATATAATTTACAGTCTAAAACGGGGACACTTTTAAGAGTAAAAAAGAGTGCCATTAACAATTACGCAAAGATTACAGGCACATGCTAGCTATCCTCACTCTACTGAAATCAAATATCCTGCAAGAAAGACATTCATTTTGAATGGTACAGTTCTTTTTAAAATACAAAATTCTTAGGATAGAGCTCACTTCATTTACCCTTTAGTGTGAATTAATCAGATTCATGCATCAGGTAATCCATAAATCTATGAGTAAGAACTAGAATTAGGACATGTAGGATGGGGTAGGATGAGGTTAAAAAAGTGTATTATGTGAGGCAAAAAAATGGGCAATAAAAGTTGCAATCATGGACAAGTCTAGATTTTAAACCTTGCTCTGTGATCATCAGTGCTTAACTTCCCTGAACTTCAATTTAATTTATAAAATTGGATAATATATACTCCCAAAGCTGTCATAAAAGTCTGATAAAGTAACATATAAAGAACCAGTTACAGAATTTTAACTTCATTAACATTGGTACTTTGGGAGAAGGTCTAAATTGGGTAGAGGGCTATGGTCTATGAAATATGAGCAAGGCAATTAATACATCTATGTGTACTAAAGACCTAAATAAATGTATTGCTAAAGATCAACTGCTTAATACTATTTAAGAAAATAGACAGTGTATATAGAAACTTTTAGCAAAACTAAAAGAAATTTTAACTAATTTTGCTAAGAGAAGTAAATGGGAACTTGATTAAAAATTATATCACATAATATATATGTTGATTATCTCTAACATTAAGTGTATTAAATTGATGTGATTTTAATTAGTATATTCAAGGACCTTAGGAATGTGATTTCAATATGTGGTGTTTTCTAACATAAATAAATGTTTATTTCCTTTTAACACATAAATAGCTTATTTAGTTTGTCTTATATTTTGATTTTTTACTTGATATATGAGAAACTGCTTATAAAACCACTATTAATTTTATATTTTAATCTTTCTCATTAAGCCTATTATCATGGATCATTAATACAGATTTTATTGAATAATAGAATAAATAAGGGTGTTTCGAGCATAGAGGTCAATAGTCAGTATGAGAAGCCACAACCATTCTTAGATGTCTTAAACCAATGCAGATATGTGTTTCTCAAAACCAGTATTTCAAGCATCATTCAAGAAATAATATCCTATCAAAACAAACAAAAACACAACAAATAGAAACACTCCTAAGGAGCCTTAAGAAAGAAGAAAAAATAACAAGGAAAATAATCAATAAAACCAACAATAGTGAGATTCTGCCTGCTGTAACATATCTTCTAACTGGTCATCCTGTATGAAAAAGCAGATAAACAAAAGCAGTGTGGCTCAGGCAGCCCTGCCAGGCCCTGCCTAGCACAGTCTAGTTTGAGATTATTTTACAAATTGAGCCAACCGAAGGCATAAATGCACTCACAGTTGTCTCTCTTTCTGTCTAATTCTTACCTACCAAGCACCATCCAAGGCTGTTCTACCCATTTTCAAAGTAAAAAGCAGTGTGAGACAGTCACAAAATAGCAGAAAGCATGAAAAGGAGGATTTGTAAAGGTGCAAACCTACTTTAAATGAGAACAGGGCACAGGAGTTACCTCGGCCGGGGTTTGAGCTGTCCACAGAAAGAGTACTTTGATATTCTTAATTAGATATTTCATATGAATTAAAGGAACACGAGGAAGATATAAAATGTTCAGTCATGATGATAGGATCCTGGTACTCAATTTTCTCATAACCTACCTGTGACAAGTGGCAATTTGACCTTCTTAATTGTTCAGCAACAGGACAGACTTCCTCTGTGATGATTAATATCCTACTGCTGCCAGACTCTATTGTTTCTTGGTGATTCAGTACTTCTATTAAATGCAGACAGCACAGTAGATAGAAAGTAAACATCTATTTGACAATAATAGTTTTAGATCCAACACTCATTATTGATTGACCCTGAAATCAGCTTCATTGTCAATTAAGAATTTTCAAAAAAACACTGAGGGATGAAATCCTGTACTAGATATAGAATGCCAATCCAGTGTAACTTGTGTAGTAAGCAGAGTGTCAGACACAGCAATGAACTCAGAGAAGAACAGAAGAAAACTTTGAAATTGGCTATCACATAGAGATTGTGGGAGACACTAGTGAGTGTCACTCTGATTTGGTGGGGAGTGAGTGACACTTGGGAAACTGGTCAATAATTTCTGGTTAATAACTTCTCCCTACCTCCTTATTAAATGTTTTCTAACTAATTGTATAGTTGTAAGCTATGAAGATGATTTAATACCTTAGCTTATTAAGCAAAGGAATATGTCTGTTAATAAAAATTAAGGGGGGAATTATTCTTAAGAGCATTTTATAAGTGTTCTAAAGGAAGTAAGAAAAATCAAAACACCACTCTTTCCTGGCAACTCACTTTCCTCAGGATCTCTTGACTTCAATCTGTTTCTTGTTTTTTGAATTCTACGGTATCATTTCTCATCCTCTCTTTACTCTTTGTGTGAGTTCTACTTGGGCATGCACTTCATATCAGGTTCTCTTCCACACATTCTGGGCATAAAAATTAAAAAGACTTGGTATGTTCTTCTGAATAAGCTAAAACACGCAGATGGCATTATCTAGGGCAATATGTAATGATATGTAGCACACTCCAGGTGCTACACTGGAGTTGAGAACCAAGTGTTCCAGAGACACAGAGGTATGTTAATCAATGTTCTGGAGCAGGCAATGGGGGCATCAGGAAGGACTTCATACAGAAGTCTTTTGACCCGTTTTTGGGAGGATGATAATGTTTCTTTTGAGTCAGAAGCTGAGGGAAAAGCAATCCATTCAGAGATTCCTTGTACTGCTTATTATAGATAAAGGAAAACTTCTGAAGGATAAACAAAGACTTGGTGACATAAAAGTGCTTGGCTTATTTATGAAATTCTGAGCAGTCAAGTGTTATTGAAATGCAAGATTTTTAGGAGAAATGGAGTTGAAAAGATATCCAACTGATTAATATTTATTAAACACATATTATGGGATAGCAAACATGCCGGCATTCATGCTGTGTAGTTTATTGTATACAACATGTTCACTAAGCCTATCAAAGTAGATATTATTCTCCAAATATATGTCAGAAAAGAAAATGGAGGCACCATGAAGGCAAACTTTGTCAAGTTCACCTAGCTATTGCCCGAGCTGGGAATCTAGCTGGTTCCTTTAAAGGTACCATACTTGAAATCCAAGTGAATTAAACTGTGGAGGGCACCAAGCATCCTATTAAAGGGTTGAAAACATTATCCTGAGAGTATTAATGAATTAAGATAGATTTTTAAGCCAAGCAAAGGCATAAGTATATTGAGCAGCAAATACATCAAAGTTGTTAAAGACTCAGGCTTCAATTTTTTATGGACTCTGTGGGTGTCATTTGGAAATTGTTCCATCCCTCTGGGTTTCAGCATTCTTCTCATATAATAAGGAAAATAAGAATATAAGAATATAAGAATAGTATTGTTATATCCATTATTTAATACCTGAAATCCATTTACAATAATGCCTTGTTTCAATAAGTCATCAGGGTATGTAATTCTTGTTTCATAAATAGTTCTCTGATGGCATTGTGAAAAATGGATTGGAGAGGGAGGGAAACTTTAATACTCAGTACTCCAGAAGAAGGATTCACCGAGCTTCAACTTAGAGTACTTGGCAGTGCTGGAGAAGTGGGGGTAGCACTAGGAAATACTTCAGATGTGAAGACTGAATGGAATTTCTGATCAATTTGGTTTAGGAAAGAGATAGAGGAAAAAAATAGAAAATCAGCCTGAGTGTTCACATTTAGATGATCAGATGAGTGTTTTTTTTCTTAATATTCCATGCTTAAACTGCTACTTCCCTGTCTCAATTATCCCAGGACTCTCCTGGCTGCTGATTGACAGTAATTGATTTAGTGATTTTTATAGCAAAAACAAAATACATAAGTAAAATGAAAACAACACTGAAAGCCAATGGAAGCCAACAGAAACCAGAGAAACCAGTTCTTCCTAATAAATCTAGCCTATGCATAGAGCCCTAAACTGACCCAGTTCTCAAGCCCCTCGTGAATGAAAATAACTGAGCAGGTATCTCTCAAGCTGGCAGATAACAAGGCTTCTTTTTAGCACCAAAGTTGCTTAGAGGTATAGTGCTGGTGAGTGGTGAAAAAGGACTGTGATGAACACAGCCCACTCACAGTTTTACAATGTTTTGTTTTCACTTGGGACAATACTAAAGTACAGTTTTCAAATTGTGAGGAGAAATAATTCTTGAGAATTCTGATTTAGGCAACAAATAAAATTGATAGAGATAAATTCTATATAATAGTTAATGTCTACAACATTTTATAAAGTGTAGGGATATAATAGAAAAGTATCTTAATAGTAATGTCACAGTAATATTCTATTAAATGGGACATGAAATATATAAACAGAAAATTAAGACAAACACCAAAACAAACTCTAGGCAAGATATTCCCTGCAAACATTTCTCATTGTTTCAATTATTTACATACAAAATATATTTCTATTTTTTTCTAAAAACCACCATCTGTACCTCTACTACAGTTTGGCAAATAGCACAGCTGAATATTTTACATACCACATAACATGTATAGCTATTATAAAACTTACTTTTGAGCTATTAAAATTTTAAGCAAACTACATTGTCTCTTTAATAAGTTATAATTGCATATAAATGACAAAAGGTGACAGAAAATATACATAAACAAGTTTACATTAGGATGGGGAAATAGGGGAAGAGTGGTAATTAATCCTTAATTCTGCTTTCCATTTACATAAAAGCTTTTTAATTTGGGGTCTATATATGCTTTCTTTCCTTAAAAACAATCTCATAAAATTATTTTGGGGAGAAGATAGAAATGAATATGAGTGGCTCTATAATACAAACATCCTAAAAGCAGAGATCAGTTTGTAGCCTCCTCTGTATCTGGTATTGTGCCTCCATTGCCTAAAACATTACCTTACAGAAAGGTGACCCTTAATATACATCTTTCCCTTCACTCACAGCAACACAACACTTTCTAAAAGTCTTTCCTAATGATACTTAGGGATGATAGATTTGCCGCTTTCTGCTTTCCTTGAATCCAATGCTGCCTTTGGAACTTGGTACTGATCCCACCATGACTCATGACCTGTCTGCAAAGGGTCCCTGTCTGGATCAGAAAGGGACTTCCCTCAGCTCTGTTTCATCTGTTAGTCTTTAAAAAGCAGCATAGTCCCTAGTTCATGTAGCTCAGTGGACTGAACACAGGTCTGTGAACCAAAGGGTCACTGGTTCAATTCCCAGTCAAGGCACATGGCTGGGTTGCAGGCCAGGTCCCCAGTTGGGGGTGTGCAAGAAGCAACCACACATTGATGTTTCTTTCCCTCTGTTTCTCCTTTCCTTCCTCTCTCTCTAAAAATAAATAAATAAAATCTTTAAAAAATAAAATAAAAAGCAGCACAAAGTTAAGGATATTTCTGATTTGCTAACAAAATTACCATTGTACTATATCTAATAACATAATGGCAAAAATATAGAAATGTTCAGTCCTTTAAAAATAATGCATGTCAAGTCCTGTTTTTCTACTGAGTTAAGACCTTTATACCTCTTGCAGAATTTACTTTTATTTTCCAAATGCTTACAGTTGGGAGATAATTTAAGGTAAAAATCACATCTCCAAATGTTACTGAAGTGGTTTAGCACTTAAACTGGCTAGCTCTAACCCATGATATACAGGCCAAACTAGATGAGCAATGAACTAAGGGATGACTAAATTATTCCTTATGTTTTTTACATCCTCTCTAAAGATCTTCTCTAAACGATGAGTTAGTTAATAACCAAGTGTTTGCCATTTCTCAATCACTATTCCTAAAATGGTACTTTTAAAATGAACATACTATGCTACTAAAATACCCATCCTTATATAAGCCTCACCATAATTATAGTTTTGTATAATTAGAGTTTTATGTCAAAAGATTTATATCTTTATTACCTCAAGCAATATTTCATGGCTGCCAAGAATGATTTATGCAATAATGACTTAAGCTATAAAATAGAATCCTCAAAAGGAGGGCTGTCAAATATTCTTACCGCAAATAACTAGGTTTTTAAAAATTGATATCCTGGTAAACAGCAAGTCCTACTGCACCCAGTTAAACCACATAAACTAGCATGATAGGAAGGGTTGCTTCACAATGGCAATCACTCAGCTCACCCCGCACTGCATCAGTGGAAACTCATTGCATAGACCAGGGGGTTTACACTGCTTATAAACCCTCTGGCCACTTCAGAAATAATACCATGCTCATATTTTTGCTATTCCAATATGAGTGAATGAAAAAAGTGGAAAGAGAGTATCTTAACTTTTTGTTACTTTGCTCATCGTGCATACTACATCACTATTCATATTCCTATGAACTTCTAAATAAAGAGTAGGTAAAGAAAGCATTTTCTGTACATACTCTTCAGACTCCAAGAACCTCTCAGAAATAAATGACCTCAGTAATGAAGAATTAAGGAAACTTCATGAAACAAATCAATGAAAATGTTGATTTTTATCCCTTCCTGCTTTTATATATCTGGAGTGTCTGATGGGTTTTTAAGAGGCAAGACTTTCAAAGCTTTCGAACTTCACAAGCTCTGACTGATTTTGCAGATGCTGTGTGAATAAAACAATCACCTCTGAAGATTCTATTCAAGGTATATGAACTAGTAGCAAAAACACAAGTTGATTATATTCAGAGCCCGTAAGTCTGGTTGTGACTTTACAATCTAAAAAGGTCATTCAAATTTATCTTTTTCTTTGGAAAAAAAGAAAACTCTTGACCTATCTCCTCATGTTCCCCATATCAATGAAAGCAAAATAGGCAGTATTTGTCATTAATTGTAAATTTAGCCGAGTCCTTGTAGACTGAATCACACCTCAAAATTAAACCAACAGAATCAAAATCATCACCAAGGGTTGATTATTTATAAACCTAAACAAATTTCCAAATAAACTTCTTTGTGTAAAACAGGGAGGTATTAATTTATATAACCAAGCAAATCACTGAAATAAGAAGATTTGCATTAGTCAGAATCCAGATCTTCACTGCAGACATTTTTACATTCAAGTTTGTGATAAACTGGTTTTTAAAGGTATCTGAGATTATTTTACACACTCACATTATTGAAGTTAAATGAGGTTTCAAAAAGTACTATTCCACTTGATAAAGAACAATTTATATTTGAAAACACTATGTGAAAAATATAGTTAGTATCTAAGTAAGCTGGACAATCCAGATTCATTTATACTTAAATCATCTAAGTTGATAAAATTCTGGAATGTCCCAGAAAATATAATGACCAAAGGTGGGCCAATATGACTTATAGAAACCACAATATAGACTATGTCAACATCATGATAAGTATTCAGATAAAACAAAATATCAGACATTCAAATTATGCCGAAAGTCAAATTGTTGGCATCAGATACACACACACTAAGAAGATGACTTGCATTTGGATAAAGCCTCAGTCCAAGAAGTGTTTTCAAGACAACAGGGCAATTAGGCTATTTCTAATGTTAGAAATCTGTAGCCAACGCTACAGATTGAAAAGTGAGAAGAACTTTAAAAACAATCTCTATGTTGGTTAACAATCATATAATTGCATTCATTCCAGGTTAATCTAAAATTATACAAACCTATTTTTCAATCATACTTTGTTATGCATACCTACTCCAATTGATATTAAGGGAACTTCAGTAATTAAGAACTGTACCTTTTCTGTTATGAAATATTTAATTATGAGATTAGGAGAGGGAGAGTTCAACCTTTTCTCTGCTAGAATTTGTTCTTTGTATTTTATCAAATAACAAGTAATTATATGATACAGGCTATAATACACTATTCATATATTCAGTTTCGAAACTTAAGTTACCTAAAAACTGACTAGATATCCTTCTGCTTCACTAATTTCTATCAGTGAAATAAAGAAATAAATGATAATGCAATATCAATGAAACTAACTACAATATGCATTTTTAATCCATTCACCTTTATGCCTACATTGTCAAATAAAATTAAGTGTGCACATTTGGAAGTGTATATTCTTTAAAATGGGTATATCTGAATATATATTACATATGACTTTATATACATATATATTATGCATTTAATTAATGCATGCCCATTAAATGTGTATTTTTGAGGACTTTTATAGGTTAACATATTTATGGTCCCATGGCAAGCCTGAAAGAAGGAGGAGTGCCCTTGAAGTTGAGGTTTGACCTTAAGTCAAAGATGCCAGTTTTGCTGCAGCTGAAAAAAGAAGTACTAATAACTCCACAGCATCATAGTAACCTTTCTCCATTTCATTTTTTAGGACAAATCTTGAATATGAACAACCTTTATTAGTTGAATATACATAGGTTTACTAGGCCAATTTTAGAAGTTCTCATATATTATTCTTAATCTTGTATAAAAAGAAGAAAAGAAAAAAAGAGGCGTTGCTTATCAAATAAAGCTGAAGAGCTAAGAAACGTGTATAATCTAACAGTTTTAGTTTCAGATATAGTTATTAACAAGACCTTGCTTTGTATTTTTGAGTTTAAGCAACCATATAAAACTCTGTATTTTTTTTCCCACCAAATGAACATCAACGATACCAGTAAATTACTGGCCTTTTATCATTCCTTAGAAAGGGGAGAGAGTAAGAATTGCAGCACTTTGTCTTCAGAGACATTAACTTACTGCACATTTGAAGAGTATGGAAGATACTTTCTCAAAGAAGAAATTGCTCTTACTAATCCACTAATGAGAATATCCTTATTTTTGAATCCTAAAATACTATAAGCAAAGCGTATAACTATACCTGCATATTTGGGGCTTCTCTGTATATGAACTTTCAGTATCAGTTGTCAAAGTATCACTTGAATGCAATCAAATACAAGAAATCCTAAATAGGTAAACTTTACCATTTTTGTGATAGTAGGTGACCTCCACTTTCCTCTCCTCTGACCCCAGCAACGCCTGGGCAATTTGGGCAATATCATGCCTCTTGGTCTCCGGCCCATGGAGGAAGTCACATGTGCACGGCTTTTGCATGACATCTGGCCTAGAGAAACCAGTCATCTCGCAGAACCCATCATTGCAGTAGATGATGGCACAGTTTTGCACTCTGGCATTTGCAATGATAAATTTTTTATCTGTAATAAGAAGATAGTAAGGTATCTTTTAAAAATCTTCCACAAGATTTTCATAAGCACTGAAACAATTTGTTGCATAATAAGAGAGCTGAAATACAGTTACTTCCCAAATTGCTAACTGTCCAGGCTTTTAAAAAGGAGAGAGAGAAAAAAAAAAAAAAAAACACGACCTTAAATGTGAAATTATTGGTTCTAAGTAGTTTTAACAAAAAAGTATTAAGGAACTACTCTTCAAAATTTGAGAATGTAATTTCCCAAATAACCTAGTTCTCAAGCCCTCTAACTCCCTGGGGTTCCCCTTCACATTCAAACCATCAGCTGCCCCATTGATATTTCCAGAATACCATCTAATTGTAAGGTAAATATTTGCAAAGCCAAAACAGTGAAACATTATGTAGCTGTTTGATTTCTCACTTACACCTTGACCTTTAGAGTACAACTTTCTTAAAGTACTTATTATTCTTGGATTTGGCTTTTCTCTATCCCTCTAAGGTATACTACACACATCATATTAAAAAAATAACAAAACTATTACTAATGAAAGTATTTCACATTAATTAAAAGTTCAGTAATGAAAAGGTTCAACTTTTCATAACATATATTTCCCAGAAGATAAAAATATTTACACACACATCCACATACTCAGTAAATATTATGTTAACATCTTTCCACTTCTATTTGGGGAGAACCTTGAAATTTTATGTAGTTGTAGGTATTTTAATATAAATGCTTTATTAATTTTTGGTCACTGATTATATTTACCATGTCCAAATAGAGTATAAAGCAGGATATACAAGTTTATTTTACACACAAGTTCATGTGATTAAAGACAGTGCTAAAATAACTGCAAAACACACAACACAAATGTATGTTAATGTGGTTTTAAAAAATTTCGAATAGCAATGAACAAATACAGAGTTTAAAATTAACACATGCATATAACATTTGTTCCTTATAGTTAGCTCACATAAGAATATTGAATTTTTCTGCATTCAGTCTTTGTGGGATTTACTTAGTGCACTTCAATTTTTTAATTTCTAGATAGAAATTGAAGGGGATAATAAAGGGACAAGAATATTCTTTTGAATAATAATTTACATTGGGAACCAGCACGAATCAAATAATACTTTTTCCAAATTTTCCTGCATGGTGTAGATTTGCATTGATTCCAGGCAAAGTTTAGCTTCTATGAACTAGCAGCTAGCAAGCCTCCTTGTCATGACAAAGCCTTGCTATTTAATCAAGATGATATATAGTTTGCATAGCCATTTCAATCGCTGTTACCATTTATATTCTCTAGTTCCAATAGTATTCTCTGCCCTGCTCCTCACTTTCGAAAACTCTGCAATAAAACAGCCTCAAAATATAAACCAATGTTATACTAGTACGTTCCCGTAAAGGTAGTAGAAGAGTAGGACATTAAAGCAGATAAGGTAGCAGTGGGAGAGAAGGATCAAGTAGTCTCCTATAATGGAGACCATAACCTAAAATGTAAATCAAAAATAATATCAGAGGGAGAACACTCCCGCTGCCGTTATTAGAACCTCCTGGCTGGGTTTCACAGCCTCTTAACTTGCCAGAGCTCGGAGTTGCCGTCTCCGCTTGTCAGAGGCGGACGCCCAGAGCACTATCAAAGCTGAAAGCGAGGGAGAGAGAAGAACAAATGAACTTACTTTGCCCTTCAAATTTCCGTATGATGGTCCCCAGAAATGTGTTTTGTGGTGCCACATGCCCCCTGCGGACAGGCATGTTGGCCCCGGTGTTCCGAGGAGCGCTCCCCGCGAGCTCCGGAGTTCTCCCGGGATCTCTCCTCTGCTAGAGCCCAGGCCAGCGCGCGAGCCGCTCTTTGTGGTAGAGCATCCTCTTTTGAAACCAGAAATCTCTTTCCATTAGCACCACTTCTACACACCCGCTTTCTCCACTGGAGTCCAATCCATTCCCCTCACCTCCCGGACTGCCGCGGGTGAGAGGTTTGGGGGGTGGGGAGAAGGAAGGAGGCGGGGAGAAGGGAGGCGGCAGGGGAGGGAGGGAGAGGGGAGCAGTGGGGAAGGGGGAGGGTGGTGGAGAGTCACAAGGGCAATCGATCTGTTTCTCTTTCCCCGAACAGCGCCAATTTCCCACTGCAAATGGGCTTAACCTGTCGGGCGGTTGCCCACAGCTGTAAGAATGGCCGATGGGGAATGGAAGACTTGTGTGGCTGTTGCAGGAGTGGAGAAAGAAAAGGAGAGGCTGGGGGGGGGGGCGGGCAGGGAGGGAGGGCTTGACGTTTCTATCCCCGCCCTCTCCCCTACACACATACACACGCAAACACACACACACACACGCACACACACACACACACACACACACGGTCGCGCGCGCGCGCGCGCGCGTGTGTGTCTGCGCGCGCGCGCGTTCTCTTTATCCCTAGAGTTTGGGCGCCGCCACAGCTCGGATTACTCCAGCGTGCTTCAGCGGAAGCCAGCCAAGAAATCTCCAAAACTCAGTGACAAACAGCTACTCCGGGAAGGTGATCTCCACGGCCTCCAGTCAAGCAAGAGCTCCATCCCTGAGCCTCCCAAGCCGCGATAGCTAAAACACCCTTAGCTGTAAAGAAAAGACAGGTGGGAAAAGTCCCTCATTGAGGACTATTTCTAAACTCTGGTGCCGTTCAGGATGTTGAGGACTAAGGATGAGATACTTAAAGGTGCAGGCTGAGCCTCAGGGTGCACTGGAATCCCCGGGCTGGGCGAAGGTGAGCGCTGATGCCCAGCTGAGCTGGCTCTCCGGGCCCTGCCCGGCGCTGGACCGTACCTCTCGAAGACTGGAGCTGCCGCTGGGCATGCCCAGTTTCACTGCTAGAATCCCCGAGGAGGTGCAAGGTTGGGGAGCGACTGAGTCTGCAGGTGTGGGAGGCTGCGAGAAAGATAAGGCCAAAGGCTGTGCGAGAAACTGGTACAAATCAAGAAAAGAGTTTGAAAAGGGCGAGGCTGGGCGCTGGGGGTAGGGGTGGGGGAAGGAACAAAAGGGGGGGGGCTAAGAGTTACCAGCCTTAGCGTGACCTCTCATTCCACTCTTCTCCTGAACACATAGGCACACCATTCTGCTCTCCACCATTTCTAAGAGATCACCTGGTTTAGGATAGGAAAGAGTTCAAGGGGCAGAATCAAGTCCGCTTCCTTTTTGCTTCTCAGAGCACGCCAACGAAGGGATCTCATTGTATAAGTGCATATACTTCTGCCCAAATAGTCCTTCTGGAAACTTAGCAAATCAAATGCGATAAGCCATACAAGCAAACGGTATTTTCTAAGTTGTTTTTCTAGTTTTTCTTCTTCTTTTGGCTTCATTTATGTTATTCCCTCCTTTAACCTAATAGCCAGCCCCCGTTTCTAATGGAAATTGCTGTCACTGCAATCTACAGAACTAGAATATGGGCAAACCTTGTTTCCGGCTGGCGGTTCAGAGCCCCCTATCAAGACATGTAGTTGAATGATAAAGTTTTCGAGGTTTCTGTGTTTTGAATCAGCCGCATCCATATTTTCTTAGTTTCAACCTCAAATCTGAAATAAAATAAAAAAAAATCTGGGTGGAACTGAGAAGGGCCGAGAAGGAGGGCGACGTTAGGAAAATGAATCATGTTGACTGCAATTAATAACGAGGAAATAAATATAATGACTTTCATTTTACATTCCAGAAAATAAAAGCCAAGGGAAAAATCCAAACCGAAACAAAAACCTAAGCAATTCTTACTCCTTCATATCAGAGTAATGAAAATGAATCAGAAAGGTGACACATTGCCTGGGAATGTTGACTTCTCCAGTTAATTAGCTTTACTTAAAAATAAGCAATATGTGACGACTTATAGTAGCTTTAGCTTTCCTGAACCTGTACAGTTCCCTCCTTTGGAATGTTAAAAAAACACGCTTCTCCAGTATATTTACTCCCCCTTATTGGTTTAAGTAGATCATTCTGTCGTTCGGTTCTAACTGCAGTTGGGCTTGTGAAACAACACGGTTCTCCCAGGTGCTAAATATGTTAAGGAAGCTATCCATGGTGCTGACTCTGACTATGCCGTTAGCAACTGCTCTCTGCCTACAACAGCGAGACAATAGGACTGCAAACTCAGGCAAGTGGCCCGGATATACTCACATATACTATTTGTCTTCACTGGATACCCACAGCAACACAGAGTGCTACTTGCATCCAATTTATAAAGCATCCTTCTTTTCTATTTAGCTTCTTAGGTAAATCCAAGCTCAAATACATTTCTCCCAGAATGCATCAAGACTTCAGAGAAAAGTGAACAAACCACATATTGTGTAAATTGTAGTTAAGCTTTCATGTACACTAAAAATGCACAACAGTAAGTTATTTCAAAGTCATATGAAAACTAGTCTTTATCAAATCACATGTAAATTAGGTAAATGAATATCATTTTAAAGGAAATAGACATTCCCATATGCTGTTTGAAGCACGATATTTATTTGCCATATAACAAGATGCATTGACATGTAAAGGGTAACCATGCATTATGTCTCTTGTTATGAGTCTGATACAACTTTCACAAATTGTTGAGTATGAAAAACCTTGAATTTCACTTGAAGGGTAGAAAAATGGTTTATTCAAGAGAAAAGTGACATTTTGCTACCTGAAGTATTCTTTCTCTGCAACCTTTAGAGTGGTCTCTGTTTGTCCTGGGAAACTAAATATGTGATGGTGAAAGTTCCATTGTCTGTGTTCATATGAGCATTCTCTGTTTGCTTCTCATCCTCCCCAACCTCATTTATTTCTAAGATTAGTTCTATTTAGGTTTTAGTGTAAGATCATAGGACAGCCTATAACCTATGTATTATAATTGATTGATCCGAGTGGAAGATTAAAGGCATCCTGTTTCTAAATTACATTAGTAATTGTGTTCATGCATTATACATTGGTACAGTGGAGACAAGTACATCAATCTATATTCATCCCATAATAGAATAAAACCAGAGGATGGTAATCACGGCTGCTTGCTGGCTGAAAGATTACCTCTCCTTTCTACAAAAGCAAAGTTTACATTTTGTGTTGATGCCAGGTATCATACATTTTTAGTATTTTAGGATCTTTATTTTTAGAATTCCAAATATTGAACAAAGCACAGAGATTCAAATGTTAGAATCTATCAAGTGTACAGTTTAATACTCAACACAATCTACTTATGAACAAAGACACAGTATAGATTCAGACACATTCTTAAAATTACTTAATTATCTCTGTTACTTTAAAATTAAGTATCAATAGCTTAGTACTTATGGTACATTAAAGACTTTTTACCAATGCCTACCACATAGCAAGTACTCCATAAATTTCATACACACAAAATTTTATATACAAACCCACAGAATAAATGGAAGCCTACTCAAGAACTCTGCATTAGGAATTATTTAAATATAGTGCACTCATTAATGCTTGAATATTTAAGAAATGAGGAGCAACTGTTATGGGCTATTTAAGTGACATTCTTATATTGAAAAGGAAGGAAGATTTTCTGAGATCAAATAATGAAATAATTTGTTTAAAACTTTTGTAATTTTACAGAATATAAATCAATGAATCAAATAAATTAAAAAATTCACAATAAAAATGTGAATTTTTCTTAACTTGACAAAATTAGTTTACTGATTTGATGACCACAATACAGAATTAAGAAGACTATTTTATTTTATTTTTTAAATATTTATTTATTTATTTTTAGAGAGAGGTGAAGGGAGGGAGAAAGAGAAGGAGGGAAGCATTGATCTGTGGTTACCTCTTGCACATCCCCAAATGAGAACTTGGCCTGCAACCCAGGCATGTGCCCTGGCTGGGAATCAAACTGGCAACCCTTTGGTTCTCAGACTGATGCTCAGTCCCCTGAGCCATGCCAGCCAGAGCAAGAAGAGAACATTTTAATGAGTCCTTCTAAAGGGATCCTGGGTATTATTATCTTAGTAACTAGATCACATTTAACCTAAGAAAGATCCAACTTTACAGTTAGAAGTTTCACAACTTTTGGCTTCTGTTACCTTTTTTTCAATCCTAACCCAAGGATATATTTATTGATTTGAGAGAGAGAGAGAGAGAGAGAGAGAGAGAGAGAGAGAGAGAGAGAGAGAGACATTGATCAGTTACCTCTTGTGCATGCCTGGACCAGGGATTGAAGTGGTAAATGGAGTATATGCCCTGATCAGGTATTAGACCCACAGCCTTTTGGTATATGGGATTACACTCCAACCAACAAAGCCACCTGGCCAGGGCTGGCTTGTATTATCATGTATAGCTCTAGAATATCAAAACAATCAGAAGTTTTGAGGTTATTTATTAAAACAACAATATTTCTGTGCAGGCAGAAGAAAACTGTGTTCTAACCTGAAATAGACACTTACAGTAGAAACTAATGAAAACAGTTAAACTCTCTTGTCCACAGCTTCCTTTTTAAGATCAGTATAACCACCCCCAACTTTCAATTTCATGTAAAGAATAACTAGGAAAATGAATACAAGGGCAAGGGATCAGGGCTCTGGCAGCAGGGTCCCAGGGGTTTGCTGGTCTCCCAGATGCATTTCTGGGCCCAAGGAAGACTGTCTTCAGAGTAGGGGAAGCCAGATTCATGGGCTGGTGACAAGAAATCAGGTAAGACATCCCTGCCAGCATGCAAGTGGGCAAGTGTCATAGCACAAACTCTGGCAGGTCATGGACATTCAAATAACAGCTACAATCTAAGCACTCTATATTTGGAAAGTTAGTAAATAAATAATATTAACATTAATATGTAGGATTTAACAAATTTAGATTATGGTTGTACTGGTGGCATGTGTTTGGGGCATAAGAAGTATGGTTTAGAATGGAATAGGTGAATCATACTTGTACTTGTTAGTTTAAGTGATCTGGACTAATGCCAGTGACTGTTACTAATGTATTAACATAGGCATGCCTCATTATAAAATTGAATATTTCTTTAAAAATTTTAGATGCTTTTCTGATAACATACTGTACTTGTTAGTTTTAACCCAAATGGCTATTATTCACTGCTCTCGAGATACTTTTGTGATAATATTTCTACATTGTTTTTTATCCAAATGGTTAATACTTGGCTCATCACATTGATAGTATGTGAATCTTACTTAAGAGTGAGTTTGTTTTTCTGTAAAGGATAAGATCTTTGGAGATACTTCCCTTAATGTGTCACCTATTCCTGCAGAAAATAATCTGTTTATATGTGTATTGTTGATATATTCATCAACAGTTGAAAAGCAGAATAGCTAGATTTCTTATAATCTAAAAAAGAGATCTGATTTCTTACAATCTATGAAATCTATGTTTGTTAAAATTAAATAAACACACATGTTCTAGGTGAAGATTTGATACATTGGTGCATTGGTAAGGTTATCTTAGAAGACATTTTCTTTACTCAATTCATAAGTAATTTAGCACAGAGTTCCAAAAATGAGACAGCTATTATACCTTATAGGTTTTTAGAAGATTAAGATAGTGTATAAGTTTTCTTTTATATCAGTAGATCTAAAAATTATTTCTTAGTTGACAAATGTGCTCTTATTATTATCCCGGTGAATTATTTGTTGTAGTCGTTAACCCTAACTTGACTGGTCTTTGCAATATAGAACTATATATATTTACAGTTCCTAGAATTATACTATATGGCATTGCTTCTTTTCTAGAAGAAATTTGATTTAGTTGGTTTGAAAACTGTAACTTTATCTTTGGACAGATCTATTCTGCCATAGAGATTCTATAATATTTAAGTAAATCTACATACTAAGAACCAGCTTTTTTCCTAAATAAATAATTTGGAAGCCGTCATTTGAGATTTTATATCTGTTTGTGATGGAGTAATGGGATCAAAGTTTAATGTTTCACATTTAACAACTATATAATTTGGCAAAATATGGAAAGCAATAGTTTTCAAAAATTAAATAAAAAAAGTGTAGGGACCTATTTCCCTCCCCCCCCAAAAAAAAAGAGCAAAAACAAGCTGAGCTCTATGATTGTCCCAATGGACCAGCTAGACAGAAGTTTCAGACCAAGGTGCACAGACTGGGAAAACAAACAGAGTCAATGGACTGAATTGAGGAGATAAAGTTTGCAATTTAGGGAAACTAAGGCAGCTTGACTTTACAAACAGAATCATGGAGAGGAAGGGGTTGCATAAAAGAGAGATTCAGATAGCTTCATAGCATTCAACCCAAGTCTTTGTCCAAGTACTGTTTTGCACAAGTGTGTGAGAAAGCTACCTAATACCAGAGGGGAAAAAATAGGGAAGTTATTTGTTAGAACAAGTGTTTGGTACCAATACTTACACAGGACTGGAAATAGTTAACTATGACATCATATAAGATGAAAAGTTCTCTAACTCATGGAACACTGTTTAGGCACTTCAGAAAGTTACTTCATTAACAGAGGGGAAAAATTAGACCTTAAGCAAAGTGTGAGCTATAAAGCCCAGAAGTAAGTCTCAAAAGGATTAGACTGATATTCTAATTATTTTCCAGAACACAAGCATCTATACGTAAAGCAATATAATAAAATCATGCACATAAGACACAAAATTAATGACAAGCAGCCAAACAAATATCACAGGCATGCAAAAAGTGAGAGAAAAAATACTAATAGAAAGAACCAGAAAGGATATAGATGAATGAATTAGCAAAAAAAGACATTATGCAGTTATTGTAAATACACTACCTCTGTCCAAAAGAGTAAAGGAAGACATGAGTCTGTTGAAGAAAGAAATGGAGGATATAGCAAAGATCCACGTCACACTGTAGATATGCAAATATAGCATTAAAAATGAAAAAATGCACTGCATGAGATTAAGAACAATTAAAATTGACAAAAAAAAAATCAGTGAAATTGAGGACATTGCAATAAAAACTCTCCAAATAAAACTGAGAGAAAAAAACTGGCTAAAATAAAAAACAGCATTGGTTAACTGTAAGACAATGCAATCTCATCTGCTATACATATGATTAGAGATAGGGTGATAGGAGTCAGAATAAGAAAACTATTTGAAAAAATAACTAAATATTTTCTATATCTGATTTTTAAAATGTTTGAACCTGGAGATACACAAAGTTCAACAAAAGAGAAGAAAGAGAAAGCCACACCAAGACACACATTATAGTAAAATTGATAACTTGTGATAGAGATGTTTTTAAACCTTAAAAACAAATAATAGTAAAAAATGTCAAATTTCATATAATGGAGACTTTTTATCAGAATCTATGCTAGTAAATATATAGTGCAGCAAAACCTCTCAAGTACTTAAAGAAAGCAACAGCAAGTACAAAAATAAAACAAAAAGCTGACCATAAATTTACTACCTAGTAAAAATTATCTATGATAAATTAAGTCAAAATAAAAACTTTTTCAGACAAGCAGAACCAAAAGAATTCATTATCAGTACATAGGTAGTAAGATAAAGTTTTTCTCTATCTTAAGAAAAACTTTCAGGAAAAGAAAAATTATATCAGAAGGAAAATTGCATTGAAGCAATGTAATGACAATTACCAGAAATGGTAAATTTGTAAGAAAAATGCAAGACTTTCCCCACAATTTTTATACTCTTAAAAATGACAGTTGAATATTTAAAGTAAAAGCAATAATATTCAATTGTGGGGTTTACAACAATATCAACATAAATATTACAACAACCAAACAAAAGACAAAAGGGAAGAAATGAATGCATACTGATACAAGTTTCTTATACTACTTGTGAGACAGGTAATATAAGTTCTATTTGAACTACTTGAGACAAGTAGTGTAAGTTCTATTTGAACTTTGATTGTAATAAGCTAAAGTTTTTCTCCATGTATACTTTATATTATATATTATATTATATTATACTTTATTATATATATTACAAAGCATATTATATACTTTATATAATACTTTATATAAAGTATTATATATTTATAAGGTAAAGTACATATAAATATATGTACAGAAGGAGAGACATATATACCCTGTAATACCCACTAAAAAACAATAAACATATATCACTAATTGGCCAAGAGCAGAGACAAAATAGAATCAACAAATATTTCAAACTAGTGCAAAAAGAGAGGAAAAAAGAAACTAAGAATAGATGGGATAAAAAAATAGCTGTGTGACAGATTTAACATAATCATACAATATAAAATTGTATTTAACATAATCATACAATATAAAATTGTATTATATTAAATGTAATTAATGTAAACATCCCTTCTGAAAGGAAGAGTTTGTCAACCTGAAATGAAGAATAACTATTGTTGTCTACAAAAACTCTGCTTTAAATATAAACATGGGAAGAGGTTTAAAATCAATGAATGGAAAAGAATGTAGCATGCAGACTCTATATTAAAAACTGAAAATTACTATAAAGAGTAAAGTGAATTTCAGAGCAAGAACTATTACAAGGGATAGTGAGAGACACAAATAGATACATTAATTCATTAACAGAATGTAATATCTTAAGTATATATGCACTTATAATGAGTTTTATTATATAAAATCAGTAATGAACAGGAGTGGTATATTCATATGGTGGATAATATTAGGCCATAAAAAAGAGTGAAATACTTGCATATGTTACAACCTGATTGCCAGTGCAGCCATTCTGGTGAGTGCAACAAGCAACACACATTCAGCCACAACTGTATGATTCCATTTATTTGACATTTCTAGGACAAGCAAATCCCTGGAATCATGAAATAGATTAGTGGTCGAAGGAGTTAGTGGGGGAAGAAATAGGGAGTACCGTCTACTAGGTATAAGGTATATATTTTTGGAGTGATGAACATATACTAAAATTAGATTGTGGTAATAGTTAAACAACTGTGGATATATTAATGAAACACACTCAGTTGTATACTTTTTAAAAGATGAATCTTATGGTATGTAAATTATATATCATTAAAAGTATTAGAAAAACTTAAATAAAATATTTAAATATTTATTAATTTTAAAATAAAAAAATTTGTAGAAGGAAAAGGAGAAATAAAGAAGTCTATTATTATAGTTTGACATTTTTTAGTTAAGTTTATTGGGTTAACATTAGTTAATAGGTTCATTTAGGTGTCAAGTGTATATTCCTATGATACATAATCTGTATATTGTATTGTGTGCCCAGCACCCAAGGCAGATCATCTTCCATCACCATACATTTGGCCCCCTTTAACATTTACTACCCCTTACCTCCTTCTCTCTGGTAACCACCATACTGTTTTCTGTGTCCACGAGTTTCAGTTTTGTATCCCACATATGAGTAAAATCACATGATTTTTAGATTTTCCTGACTGACTTATTTCATGTAGCATGATATTGTCAAGGCCCATCCATGTTGTTGCAAATGGCAGTATTTCATCTTTTCTTATGGTGGAGTAGTATTCCATAGTTTATATGTATCACATCTTTACCCGGTCATCTATGAAGGACTCTTTGGTTGTTTCCATGTCTTGACCACCACAAATAATGCTGCAATAGGAGTACATATATCTTTGCGAATAAATGTTTTCAGGAATTTACATAGATAACCAAAAGAGGGTTGCTGGGTCATGTGGTAACTCTATTCTTACTTTTTTAGGGACAGCCATACTGATTTCCACAGTGGCTGCACCAATTTATGTTCCCACCAGCAGTGAATGAGGGTTTTTTTTTTCCCACTACCTCTCCAACACTTGTTATTACCTGACTTGTTAATAATAGACATTCTAACAGGTAGGAGGGGATATCCCATTGTAGTTTTGATTTGCATATCTCTAATAGCTACTAAAGTTGAACATCTTTTCATGTATCTGTGGGCTATTGCATGTCTTTTTGAGAGAGAGACGTGTATATTCAGGTCCTCTGCCCATTTTTTAATTGTATTGTTTTTTTGGTGTTGAGTTGCATGAGCTTCTTATATATTTTGGATATCAACTCCTTGTTGGAGCTGTTGTTTGAAAATATCATTTACCGTATGGTTGCTATTTGTTTTGTTGTCTGTTTCTTTTGCTGTCCAGAAGGTCTTTTGTTCGATATAGTCCCATTCATTTAATTTCACCTTTACTACCCTTGCCTTTAAGGTCAAATTCATAAAATGTTCTCTATGTCCAAGGTCAATAAGTTCCATACCTATGTTTTCTTCTATGTAATTTTTTGTTTCATATCTTATATTTGGGTCTTTGATCATTTGAATTAATTTTTGTACATGGAGACAAACTGTAATTCAGTTTCATTCTCTTGTATGTGGCTTTCCAATTTTCTCATCATAGTTATGATAAGACTTTCTTTAATCCATTGTGTGCTTTAGCTCCTTTGTCAAAAATTATTTGCTCATATACGTGTGGTTTTATTTCTGTCCTCCCAGTTCTATTCCATAATTTTTGTCTGTTTTTCTGTCCATACCATACTGTTATGGTTACTGTAGCTCTGTAGTATAATTTGAAGTATGGTAGTATGATACCTCCAGTTTTATTCTTTTTTCTCAGGATTACTTTGTCTATCCAGGTTCTTTTGTGGTTCTGTACAAATCTGACATTTTGGGGGGGGTCAATTTTTTAAAAATAACATTTAAAGAAGATTTTTAATGGAGATTACATGAAATATGTGCATTGATTTTGGCAATCTTGCCTCTTTAACTATGGTGATTCTTCCAATCCCAGAACATGGAATATCTTTTCATTTTATTGTATACTTCTCAATGTCTTTTTAATAATGCTTTGTAGTTTTCAGTATATAGGTGCTTCACATCCTTAGTTAAGTTTATTCTTAGGCATTTTATTGTTTTGGTTGCAATTGCAAAATAAATTGTTTTTTTTTCATTTCTTTTTCTAACATTTTATTGTTTGTATATAGGAAAGCAGTGGATTTTTGTACATTGATTTCTGTATTCTGTAAATTTATTGTATTTGTTTATTGTTTTAACAATTTTTTTGGTGAAGTCGTTAGGGTTTCCTATATACAGAATAAGATCATCTATAAAAAGCAACATTTTTACTTCTTTCTTTTCAATTTAGATTACTTAATTTTTTTCTCTTGCCTGATTTCTCTGGCTAGGACTTCCAAAACTATGTTGAATAAGAGTAATGAGAGTGGACATCCTTGTCTTGTTCTTAACTTTAGAAGAGGAGCTTTCAGTTTTTCACCATTGGTTATAATATTGGCTGAGGGCTTATCATATACAGCCTTTATTATATTGAGGTACTTTCATTCTATACCCATTTTATAAATCATAAATGGATGTTGTACCTTATCAAATGCTTTATCTGCATCTCTTGATAAGATTTTATGATTTTTATATTTCGTTTTATTAATGTGGTAATTATATCAATCAATTTACATATGTTGAAGCATTTTTGTGCACCTGGAATGAATCCCACTCAATTATGATGTGTTATTTTTTAATATATTATTGCATTCAATTTGCTAGTGTTTTGATTAGGATTTCTGCATCTGTATTCATCAGAGATATCATTCTACAGTTTTCTTTGTGTGTGTGTGTGATCTCTGCCAGGTTTTGGATTCAGAGTTATGTTGGTTTCATAAAATGTGTTAAGAAGTATTGACTTGTCTTCAATTTTCTGAAGTACTTTGAGAAGGATAGTTATCAAATCTTCTTTGAATGTTCAGTAGAATTCACCAATGAAGCCATATTATCTTAGACTTTTATTTTTTGGAAATTTTTGATGGTTGTTTCAATTTTCTCACTGTTGATTCATCTATTTAGATTTTACAATTCTTCATGATTCAGTCAAGGAAGGTTATATATATAGGAATTTATCCATTTATTCTATGTTATTAAATTTGGTAGCATATAGATTTTCATAGTATTCTAGTATGACACTTTGTACATCTGTGATATCTGGGATAGCTTCTCTTCTTTCATTTCTAATTTTGTTTATGATTCTTTTCTGTTTTTACCAGGGGTTTGTCAGCTTTATTAACTTTTTTCAAAGAACCAGCTCTTTGTTGTATTAATTTTTTGTATAGTCTTTTTGTTCTCTATTTCATTCAATTATGTTGCAATTTTTATTGTTTTCTCTATCCTAATGACTTTGGGTTGCTTTTATTCTTCTTTTTCTAGTTCTTTACAATGTAATATTAGCTTGTTTACTTGGATTTATCTAGTTTCTTGAGATAGGTCTGTAATGATATAAACTCTCCTCTTATTACAGCCTTCACTGAATCTCAGAAGATTTGATATGTCATATTGTCATTCTCATTTGTCTCTATATATCTTTTGATCTCACATTTTATTCCTTCTTAGATCCCATCATTTTTGTAGTATGTTGTTTAATCTCCATATCATTGTCATATTCTTCCTTTCTGCAGTTGACTTCTAATTTCAAAGGATTGTGATCAGGCAATATACTTGATGCATTTTAATATTATGAATTTATTGAGGATATTTTTGTGACCCAACATATGAGCTATCTTATAGATATTCCATGTGCACTGGAGAACAACATGCAATCTGAAGTTCTTAGATGAAAGGCTCTGTAAATATCAATTATGTCCATTTGATCTAATGCATAATTTAAGGCCAATACTTCTTCATTGATTTTCTGTTTGGATGATTTATCTGGAGCTGCCAAAGGAGTATTAAGGTTCCCAACTATAACTCTATTGTTGTCAGTTTCTCCTTCTAGTTCTTTTAGTAGTTGCATTACATATTTCAATGTTCCCTGATTGGTTACACATACAGGGTCTGGCAGAAGTAACGCTTGTTTGAGTGTAGTTGCTAGGGTGTAGATATAGATATAATAATGTATAGTTTTAATGTAAACATTTCACCTAAAATGTCATATGGTGTGCTTAAGTGTGAAATTGTCATGTTACAGAATTACATGCTTACTATTTTGTAATAAAATATTTTATAATAAAAGGGCATTATTTGTGCCAGACCCTGTATATTAAGAAGTATTATGTTTTCTTGATGTAGTGTCCCCTTTACCATTGTAAAATGTCCATCTTTGTCTCTGTTACGTTGAAAGTTTATTTTATCTTATATAAGTATGTCTACACCTGCTTTTCTGTGGATTTTTGTTTTTGTGAAGCATTTTCCACCCTTTTACTTTGAGTCTCACTTTGTTTTTTTTTAGTTTAGATCTGTCTCTTGAAGGCAACATATGGTTGTGTTTTGTTTTTTGATCCAATGTGCTGCTCTGTGCCTCTTTTTTGGTGAATCCAGTCCATTTACATTTAGGGCAATTATTGATGTGTAAGGGTTTTCTATGGTTATTTTATATTTTGTTTTCTGATCTTCCTTGCCTCCATTGGTTCTTTTCCATTATGTTTCTGTGTATTTTTTTGTGATATTCTAGATTTATTTCCTCTGATTACCTCTTTTTTAAGCTATGTGTTTTGGTTTTGGGTTTTTGTGTGTAGTTACCACTAAGTTTATGAAAAAGAAATTTCCATATACACAATATCATATTTATATACAAGTTCTGCTCAGAAAGTATCCAGCCATGCAATATGAAAAATAAAGACATTTATTGAAGAAGGACAAGAAATATTGTACATATGTCAATGATGATGCCTCAGTCCCTTTCAAAGTAGATACCTTGAGACTTCACACAATTCTCTCAGCATCTCTTTTACTATTCAAAATACTCTCCAAAATCCTTTGTTGGAATCTCCATCAGTTGCCCCACTGTATTTTTCTAAATCTCATCAATAATGATCTGAACTCTCTTCCTTTACAAAAGTGTTTTCAGTTTTCAGAAAAGCCAGAAATCACAAGGTACCAAATCTGGGCTGTGGCAGCGCTGTAACCTGGGTAATTTGATGTTTCACAAAAATCTCTGCATGAGATGTGATGCATGAGCAGTTGCATTGTTGTGATGAAGCTGCCAATCACCAGTTGCCCATAGCTGTGGCCTTCTGAATCATCAGAATAGTTTCCAAGGAGGAATGTTCAAGCATAATGCAAAATTTGATATAGATCATTTGCTCTACTCACTCAGTCATTTTGACTAGAATGGCCTTACAGTACATTGCTTACCCAACAACCTCTACCACCCCCCCACAACTAGTACAGTGAAATCACCATTGTTCATGCATGTACATTTCACTCCACTCTCCTTTGCTGCCAAATTACATCAATGTTGACCACATTCTTATTGTTATATTAACAATGTCTGGACTTTTTCCAGAGAGAATATATATTTTTGGTATACATAATTTTATTATATATACATAATTTAATATATTTCATATATAATTTTAATATTTTCATATATTCATATATGAAAGTTTGTAAAAATTAATAAAAGAAAATTCCATATATACTTAGTTTCAAAATTTAATATACCTCTTTTAATAAAAGACAGACAACACTTCAGTAAGGCCCTAGAAGAATTGAACAATTTTATTGAGTAATATAAACTATTTGACATTTATTGAGCACTATACCAGAAAATAGCATTCATGGAACAATCACCAAAATAAACAATTACCAAGATAATTTCTGTAAATGTAAAAATATTTAAATTATACAGAGTATGTTCTCTGACTAAGTGAAATTAAATTAGAATGCCAAAAGAGGGATATATAAAAATTCCCCAATAATTAGAAGTTTTAAAATTTACTACTTTATTACTGTTGGATCAATGTGATGGTCAGTTTATGTTTCCACATGGATAGGCTATATAGTTGCCGGTTATTAACAAAACATTGAATTGTCACTACAAACATATTTTATAGGTGTAACTAAATCTATAGTTAGTTTGCTTATGTAAGAAAGATTTTCTTATATAACCAGAGTTAGCCTTATTCAATCAGTTAAAAGGCTCTAAAGGCAAAACTGAGGCTTCTCTAAAGGAGAAGGATTCTACCTATGAACTACAGCATGAGCTTGTGCTCAAGAGTTCCCACTTGCCCTTCCTGATGGCCTTCCCTACAGATGTAGAAATTATTCAGGAATTGCCTAGCCACACATCACTATCACACAAGCGAATTCCTTTTCCTTGCTATCTATCTCTATCTATCTATCTATCTATCTGTCTATCTATCTATCTATCTATCTATCTATCTATCATCTATCTATCTATCTATCTATCTATCTATCTATCTATCTATCATCTTCTTCTTCTGGTAGGACCCTGACTTAAACAGTCAAGAAGAAAACAGAAGTAAACATAGAAGATAGTTTAAATTGATTGAAAAAAGACAAATGGCATATATAAGTATGTGAAATACAGCTGAGGCAGAACAGAAAAGGAAATTTATAAAATTAAGTGTTCAGTATTTTGAAGAAAGTTATCAAATCAATAATTTAAGCTTCTCCCTTGGGAGACTAAGAAATAAAACACCAAAATGAAAGACATACAACTTGTACATAAAGTAGAAAAACTATGGAGGAAAATCAATAAAAATAATAACTGGATCATTGAAAAAATCAATAAAATTGACAAACTTCTACCTAAATTGATCAAGAATAAAAGAAAAGAAACTATCAATGTCTGGAATAAAAAAGCAAATAATGCTTTAGATCCTATAGTCATTTAAAACTGATTTTATAAATTATAAAAAAACTTTATGTCTACAAATTTGTCAAATTAGGTGAAATACATATATTCTTGAATGACATATGTTAAGAAAAAACACTAAAAAATAAGCAACCTGATTTGCTCTATTATTCTTAAAGAAATATTAAATTGATAGTTAAAACTTGCCTTAAAAGAAAACTGAGGTTTTGGATGGCCTCATTGGTAAATTATACCAAATAGTTATTGGAAGAATAATACTAATTCTAAAATAACTGATACAGAAAGGAAAGGAGAAAATTTTTCTAAAGCCTGAGGAAAGCAATCAAATAATATGATCAGATAAAGAGATTACAAGAAACCTCAGAGCACTACCTTTTATAAACATATATGCAAATCTCCCCCAACTCAAATTTTAGAAATCTGAATTTGTTACTTAAATTTTTACTTATTCATTTGTTCCTTAAAAATCAATGTAATTTACCATATTGACAAAAAATAAGTGATTTTAATTGATGTAAAAGAATTGACAATATTAGATATCAATTTAACATTTAAATTGCAAAAAGGCACTGCAAAAAGTCAGGAATAATAAATAAAAACATTCAAACTGTAAAGGAAGAAGTAAAATTATCTTTACTCACAGACTATATGATTGTTTTCTCAGGACATCCTAAGTAATTCACAAAGAAGCTTTAGAAGTAATCATTGGGTTTAGAAAACTTATAATATACAAGTAAAAATTTAAAAATAAATTGCATTTTGTATGCTAGCAACGACTTTGATAATTCAAATTAAAATACAAAACAATTTAAATAGCCTAAAGATTATATAATATGTTTAGGGGTACAGTTAAAAATTATCAATAAAACTTACACACCAAAAATTATTAGCATTTCTGAAAGAAATTGAAAAGAACAGATAAGTGGAAAGATATGTAATACTTATAGATCTAAAGAATTAATACTGTTTAAATGTCAATTCTTCTTAAATTGAGCTATAGATTCAATACACTTACAATAGAAATCCTAATAGAGATTTTTACAAATTAACAAGCCAACTCTAAAATTTTTATGTAACTCTTAATACCTACAATAGCCAAAACAATTATAAAGCAAACGACTAAGTGGGAAGACTTACATTAACTGATTTTAATATTCAGTATACATTAACATAGACAGTGTGGCATTGTATAAAAATAGAGACATAGATCAATAAAACTAAAGAAAAAGTTCAGAAATAGACCCAAACATATATGACTAATTGATTTTCATTTTTTAATTATATTTTATTATTTATGCTATTACGGTTGTCCCAAATTTTCCCTATTTGTCTCCCACCACCCAGCCCCCCACTCCCTCAGGCAATCCCCACACCATTGACCATGTCCATGGGTTATGCATATATATATTTTTGGCTACTCTATTCCCTATGCTGTACTTTACATCCCCATATAGCTAGGTCATAGTGGAGGCTGTGCCACCGGACCCTACAGGACACCTACTACATTAAGCCACTCTGTGAAGTCTGGGAGACATAGAAGTTCTACCTAACACATATAAGCAAACACAGAGAAGCTGTCAAAATGAGAAGACAAAGAAACATGATCCAAATGAAAGAATAGAAAAAAACTCCAAAAAAAGAACTAAACAAAATGGAGAAAAGCAATTTATCAGATGTAGAGTTCAAAACATTGGTTATAAGGATCCTCAAGTAACTTGGTGAAGACCTGAACAGCATGAAAAAGATCCAGGCAGAAATTAAGGATTCACTAATTGAAATAAAGAACAATTTATAGAAATCAACAGTAGAGTGGATGAAGCTGAGAATAAAGTCTGTGATTTCAAGCTTAAGGAAGCAAAAAAAACACCCAACCAGAACAGCAAGAAGAAAAAAGGAATTAAAAAAAATGAGGCTAACATAAAGGAGTCTCTGGGACATTTCTAAGCATTCTAACATTCTCATCATAGGGGTGCAGGAAGGAGAAGACAAAGAGCACAAAATTGGAAACCTATTTGAAAAAATAATAAAAGAAAACTTCCCTTTGTTGGTGAAGGAAATAGACATACAAGTCCAGGAAGCACAGAGAATCCCAAACAAAATGGATCCAAGAGGCTCACTCCAAGACTAATTGATTTTCAACAAATAGTCCTAGATAATTCATTGCAGAAAAGGTAGTCTTTTAAATAATTCCTGCTAGAATAATTGGAAGCTGTATGGAAAATTGTGCTATGCCATATACATAAATTAACTCAAAATAGACCTAAGCATAAATGGAAAACATATACAATTTCAATATAGAAAACATAGAAAGAAATCTTAGTAATTTTGGCTTGGGCGAAGATTTCTTAAATAGGGGACAAAAAGTCACATTATTTTTAAAATGATAAATTGGAATTAAACAAAATTAGAAACCAAATATTTATTCTGTCAAGAAAATAAAAAGGCAAGCCAAAGATTTGGGAAAACTGAACAACATATACCCAATAATGTACCTGTATCTAGATACATAAATCCTTCCTAATATTCTATGATAACAGGACAGAATCAATAAAAATAGGAAATATATTTGAGCAAACATCATGCTAAAGGAGATGTAAAGATGACAATAAGCACTTGAAAATGTGGTTAAAATTACTAATTATTAGCTAAATAAAGATCAAAACCAAAAAGTACTACCACTTCACCTGCAATTGAATGGCTAGAATTTAAAAAGAAATGTTGTACAATAATACCAAGGGTCTATAATGACATAGAACAGCCGAAATTCTTATATGCCGCTGATAGCAATAAAACATGGTACAGCCTCTGTTGTTAAAATGTTTCTTACAAAGACTTTATATAAAATAAAGCATATATTTCATCATATTGTCCAACATCAATCCAAGTCTTGTATGTAAATATTCATAGCATATTTATTTACAATATCCTCAAACATTCAACAACTACTAAATGGAAAAAAAGGTTTACTTACACAAATGAATGCTACTACTCAGGAATATAATGGAACAATCTATACCAATACATTCACAATATGCATGAATTTCTAAAGCACTATGTATGCTAAATGAAAGAAGCCAGTCACAAAAAAATACAAACTATATAATTGTATTTAAATATAATTCCTTTAAAAACTACACTAATAAAAATAGATGAGTGGTTGTGGATTTTGGATATTTGAATATTTGTGTCATAACACAGAAATTTTAACACAGGGAACTCTTCAGAGTGACGGAAGTGTTTTATGTTTGAATCGTGGTGTATTTTTCCAGTTGTAGAAATGAAAATTAAAATAGGAGATATTTGAGTTTTACAACTTATGAAACATTATCTTATAAATAAAAATTATATGTTTTCCATACCTAATGCAATTTGTAACATATAGATAGATCCAGTTATTGATTGAATGAATGAGTAGTCTGAAGATCATTATATAACAAGTTTAGTAAAAATTTCAGAGTGTCTTATGTATTGTCACTAATAATGAGGATTAATCTGTTGAAAAGAAAACACTAAATTCTAACTGAGAGAAAATAACAAAATGTGTAATAGTTATAGAATATTAATTAACCATTAAATCAATGTATATTCTTTTTATTAAAGAAAAATCACACAGATCTTATTATTACCATAAATAATGTGTTGGGTTAAATTATTATAATAAAAAGGTATATTTAGTTAAATTTCCTTCATTCTATTTTTGGGTGCAAACTTTAAGATTTCAGACTTCTATCACTTTATTTCTGAAGCATCCAAATTGTCTCCTAAATTGTTTCTCTGTTTTCAGTCTATTATAAGTTCATATTATCCAAATGATTAATATCACCTTTATATTCTTTGAAACATCATTTTTTATTGTGTCCATAGTAGAAACATTTAATAGTCCTGTACCACTTTTGGATAAAAATGTAAGGTCTATTTATTATGCAAAGCTCTCTGTAATTATACCCTTCATCTACTCTTTCTCATTTCCCACTATAACCTATAGACCCATGACAAACATCCTTCCTTGTTATTAGTGTTTTATATTTCCTCTACTTCCACCTATTTTCTCCACAGTTTACTCAAGTCCCATCATCTTTATAGTTCCGTGACTACCCTAATCATTGTTTTACTCTCTTTTTCTGAAGTGCAAGGCACTTCTTTTGCATTGTTATACAATACTTTGAAACTCATCTAATTCTTATAAGAGAAGTACTCTTATTTTCACTGTTTAACAGTTGAGAAACCTAACGTTGAAATTGGTTAAGAAACTTAACCGAGATTACATATCGAGCAAGTAGCAGAGCCACTATAATGTCCATAAAGGTATGGATCTTGCTTTATAATAATTTGATAACCTCTGCAATTCCTGATACAGCACTAGCATTAAATAAGCATTCAATACTTGTATTTTGAATTGATTTTTAGGGTTATTAAATATGTCTTTATTTTGAAGGTGGGATTATAGTTTGTGTGTAACTGGTTTACAGTATATTTGAATACTTCTGGCAAAATGATGGGGCTGCCCTACAAAAGTCTTTGTGGGAAAGACTGAAGAGCCTCTTGGGAAAATAGTAATCCTAGTGGAAAAGCATAAGAAGATTATTTAGAGATAAAACCAACATCAAGGAAATGCATAAATGCTTCTAGCTATTATATGAAGGGCAAGGACCAGGACCTTGTAATAAGGCTATTTAGAATTTTGTTTAGTCTTAGGCTCCTACTGATGTTAGTAGCATGTTCTCCTAGGTCCTAGAATATTTGTATCATAACACAGAAATTTTAAAATCAACCTTTTTGAGGTATAAATTACAAAATAAAATGTACTCTTATTAAAAGCACAGTTCAAAGAGTTGTTGAAAAGTTTTGACATCAATGTGCATGTGAATTCACATGTGGTGGTAAGAAGCAAAACAGAGCAATCCTTCATCCAGTTACCCCCAATGGTATCATGTTGCATAACTCTAATAAAAGTGGGGTGTCTAGAAAGTACAGGAAGGGGATGGGTATCTCTTGCTGTGTTTGGGGTACTTAAGACTTTCCTTAGGGTTCATGATTCACTAGAAGGACTCTCAAGTCAAAAAGTTTTTATACTTATTAGTATGGTTTATTACAGTAAGAGGATACAAAATAAAATCAACAAAGGGAAGAGGTACATGGATAAAGTCCAGGAGAACCAGGTGCAAATTTACAGTTGTCCACTCCCAGTGGACATGGGCACAGGCTTCATTTTATCAGAAACAATATGTGACAGCATATGAAATGTCACCAATCAGGCAACTTCGCCTGAGTCTTGGTGTCCAAGATTTGTATTAAAGATCAGTCACTAAGGCGTGCAGTGCTTTGTCACTGGACTCAGCTATTCAGTCTCAAGCTCCTGCCCCTCTCCAGATACCAAACAGATGCAGCATAATCAAAGGCCTGAGACAAAAAAAAAAAAGCATTTATATCAGCCAGATTATTCCAAGGACTCAGATGTCAGTATCCAGGAGCTGAACCAAGACCCAGTTGTGAAGACAAGCTTTTTTGGCAAAGTGAAACATTTGAGAATCCCAGGTAGGTGATCTCTGGTGCTTGACTAATCCAAGGTCTCTTCAGAATAAACTTTCTTATGATATTATGATGGGCTATTGAAAGAAAGAAATGAGATCTGTGGAGAAAGAGAGAGAGAGAAGGAGAGAGAGAGAGAACTATTCTTAACAGTTGTGATAACATGTTACTGTGCATCCTTGTTGGGGGTGGTGCTGATTGGCTGCCTTAAGTTTCTACAAGTACTTCTGAAAGTAGGGATAAAGGATAGAAATAAACATTGTACACAGCCTCTTTTTCTAATCTATACCTATTTTTTATAGTCCTCTATATAATTTTACTAAATTTGAAATTGATCTTTCTTTGTGGAAGATAATGTGTTCTTTCTTTCAGGAATCCTAATATTAGGCATGCCATCTGGCACATGGTAAGTATAAAATAAATGTTTGTTTTAAGAAAAAAGAATGGAAAACATACAGGATGGATGTAGGGATGAATAGACTGAAGGGGGCAGTATGCAGGAAAGGAAGAAAAAGAGGAGGAAGCAGGATGAATGTTTGAAATTAAGTCATAACAAACAAGAGGAAATATAAGAAAATGAAGATAGGAAGGAGAAACGATGAAAAGGTAACAGGAAGGAAGGGATGAAGGAAGAGAGGCAGAACCCAATACAACAGAGAGAAAGAGGGGGAAAGGAAAAGGAAATGAATGGTGAAAGGAAAGAAGAGGTAGCAAAAAAAGAAGGAACAGTGAATAGAAATAAGGAGGGAAAAAAAGAGGAAGGAAGGAATGAGCTTACCATAACTTTTCTGAAAGGTGGCCATTCCTACTAATACAATTCAGTAACCATTTATAACAGCACTACTAAAAATTCACACCAACAGTGCCACCCCACATGACATGAAAGAACTAACTTATTTTCAAGTGTAAATGAGATTCTATTTCTGAATAAGACATGTTTCATTCAAGTTGATATACAGTTACATCATATGCTTGGTACCATAAAGGTGTCTAGAAATAATTTACTACAATCTGGCACCTATTTTAATAACACTGTAAAGAAATATAAAGATGTTCATAAGTAGAGTAAAATACTTTTTGGCTCAATTCCACCTTCAAACTGCTAAATGAAAATATATATTTGCAATTAAATAGCTGTGCTTGATTATAAATCAAAGGTAATCATAGTTTCAAGTGGTTGTTAATATATTTAACAGTAAAAGCTAGGGCTTATATATGCAATTGAATGTGTATTAATGTTTGTTTTTAGTATCCTCTCTTCTTTAGCCTTCTATGCACTGACATCAAAGGGAACTTCTTATCCATGGTTTGAGGCAAGTAAGGGAGCAAGGACTGCCAGCTTTCTCAGCTGTTTTACAGCCTAAGGAATCAAGATCAAGAGATTTGCTTTAGGTCACAAAATGCATTCAGCTCAGTTCATTTCCCAGCCATGTATTCAATATATGAATCTCATCCCCCTACTAACTGCTAACACTGACTCCTTCTTTTGAATCTGTTAAATTTCTTAATTTGATACCTATTTGAATATTTCTTTTTTAACCAACACTGTATGTCTAAGCCATACCACCCATTCAAGCACATTTTAGTAATGTTTTATAGCACTTTGGTTCCTGAAATTCCTTGAGATGCTTTTACCAAGTGTGGACATATTTAATCTTTTAGACGCATTCCCATTTCTCTTTCTCTAATTTGTCCTGTCTGAATAGTCTGTCTGTTTTCAGAAAAAGTATAATTATAAAACTGTATCAAACTAATATTTTATTTTAAGCCTTCTACATTAAATTATTTTGCTGAATATTGTTAGTATATTTTATACAGAGAGTTCATCTACATAATAAAACTCTGGTTCCATCAAATTAGTCATTAACATTCTTAGCCCTGGGTAGAATTCAACATTGGAAATAATTCTCATCTACCATATACATTCCTCCTACTATATTTTTAAAAAATTAATTTCTTACCATATTTATCTGGATTAGTATTTCATAGCATAATGTCACATAGCAGCAAACAACAGTGGGTCATTTTCCCTTGCAGGTCATTTTTCACTGTCATTTTTTGTTATGCTGTCAACCATAATCTAAAAAAATTTAATTCAGGTCAAGAAATTCCTCTTCCAATTCTTTTTTAAAAATTATTTATTTATTTATTTTTAGAGAGGGAAAGGGAGGGAGAAAAAGAGGGAGAGAAACATCAATGTGTGGTTGCCTCTCATGTGCCCCTTGCTGGGGAGCTGGCCAACAGCCCAGGCATGCACCCTGACTGGGAATCAAACCGGTGACCCTTTGGATTGTAGGTCGGCACTCAATCCACTGAGCCACACCAGCCAGGGTTCCTCTTCCAATTCTTTTTAGTTCTGTTTCATGATATTTTGTCATGCACTGTTATGGACCAACATAAGGTTTCTTCTATCTTCTCCTGGCAGACAGTATATTATGAAACATGCTAAAAATAAAATCAGAAGAAAAAAGACATTATACAGATGAGAATTCTTTGCTGTAAATGATTATTTAAATAGTACATTAAAAAAAAACACCTTGGGCATCATTTTGTTCACATATGGCATTTTCTATGTTGAATAAGTTTCCATAATAATCATTCAGGATAGTTCTAGAATCTTTCCCCTTTAGAAATAATTTCCAGCATCTGTGTCAGCATTAAGAAATATGACCTTGGCATTCTACTGAAGAAGTTTAGGTTATCTCACTGGCTTTGGCATTACAACAAATTGAGTAAGTGATGGAGGAGGCAGTTCTCTACATGGTGTGATTAAAAGTGTATTTGTTAGAATCACACTTGGATGCAAGCATCAGAAAACTCTATACCAATGTGCTTGACTCATTTAGAACTCTATTAGTCTAATCCACAAAAAGTCCTTGTTAGGGAGTCCTGGGCAGGACAGCTCAAGCATATGCCATTAGAAGCACACAGTTACCCCATCTTACGCTTTGTTGCTTTTTTCAGGTTTGTTTCTTCATAGTTGCAAAATAGCTTCTACTCTGTATTCCATGAAGCAATGAGTATGGCAAGACTTAAAAAGAGGCCAAAAGGGCAGAAAAGTGTGTACCAGCTGAATCTGCCTTCCCCTTTTTAAATTAAAAATACCTAGATTGTTTCATAAATTTCACAAAGAAAACTATCCCTTCTGACTTCTTGAGCAGAATTATATCTCATGGCCACCCTCAAATGTACTATGACTATAAATAGTCTTTAATAAATTGTGTTTGATACCTGTAACTTATTTCTTTCTGTCAAATGCAAAGGCTCAATAAAATATATACATGCTCCGGTTATACACAACACCTTTATTCTAAACTGTACCTCACAGAAAAGAAAATATTCTGACAAACACATTTTTACAAGAGGTTTAGTGACCCATACATTTCAGAAGCACTGAGATTTCCAATATTCAAATTAAAAAATGCTTAGTCAAAATTTAAGGTATATAATAGAAAGCTATTTGGAAAAAAGTCTATATTTTAAATGTCCCACAAATTTTCTTACCTTAGGGCTCAAATCACATTAACAGGCACCCAAACACACATGAACTACTCTTACCTAAGTTATGATTCCCAAACAGTTTTACTTTCTCTCATTCTGTCTATCATATGAGGGTAGCATAATGATTTCTTATAATTCTCATGAAACTCAATGTCAAAAGCTAATCATCCAAGAGTCAACCACAAGTTGACTCAAGTGGTATGAGCAATTTTTGCTGTTTTGTCAGTCATGCTACTACTAAATATAATTTGTATATAGTCCATGGTTTGCTAATCATGAAACATAACTATAACTTGGGAAATGGAGAATATAATGTATAGCATCCGCTAATACAAATGTTTTGACTATTTGTAATTTTATATAAACCTATTTGGTTGTTAACCTTGATAAGCTTAAAATCCATTACTTTAGCAGTAAATACAAATTCAAGTAAAAGTATTAAACATATTTGAAAATCCCTACAGTGAGATGTTGGGAAAGGATAAATGAGTTAAGTTATATATTTTACAAAACTACATGTTCATAATCTATTCAGTACAGTCAGGACCCTCGAATACCTCATAATACCTGAGGAAGAGTAGCTTCTACATGTACAGAAGTTATACATGGAAGACATTACGGTACTCAGTACATTTGACATGCATCAGTGTATTTCAAAATATAGATAAAATGTCAAGTAATGTATTACTTATATTGTCTGAAGTGTTTGAGAAAGACTACATTAAAAATAAAGTAATGGAGCCCCAACTGGGTGGCTCAGTTGGTTGGAGCACCATCCTGTACACCAAAAGTGTGCAGGCTTGATCCCCAGTCAGGGCGAATACCTTGGTTTTAGACCCTCAGTTGAGGGTTGGGACATGTAAGGGAGGTAACTGATTGCTATTTCTCTCTCACATAAATGTTTCTTCCCCCTTCTCTATCTATAGTCAATAAACACATAACTTTGTCAGGTGAGGATTAAAAAATGACATGATGGTGTTAAAATATGTGCTACATGTAATCAGGGTGTCCTACCTTTTGGCATCTCTGCACCACACAGGAAAAAGAAGAGTTGTCTTGGGCCACACCTTAAATACATTGTGATGGTAATCACAAAAAATCTCATAATGTTTTAAGTAAATTTATGATTTTGTGTTGGGCTTCATTTATTCACAGTCATCCTGGGCTACAAGTGCCCCACAGGCCAACCGGACACTATTGTGAGTATGTATATGAATAGTTTTACATTTTACAAATATCTGAATAAATGGAGAAACAAATTCCAATGTGTGGGAATGTAGGAAGTACATTTTGCCTTGGGTTAAAATTCTTACCCTCAAATGTTTCCTCTAGAACTATATTAAAAACTCCTTAAGGGCGTTTTCTATTCCCAATGTATCCCCCCCCCACACACACACAATACCTAACATAGTGCTTTTACGTAGTTAGTATACAATGATAATTAGGCTGTCCAAAAATAATTGCTAATGAATGTTTGTGCCTAAGATCCTGTTTGCGAAGATTTAGATTTATCCTAAGTCCTTAAAATCTGTTACTTCTGAATGTTGGGCATTTTTTAAATCTTCACCTAAGGATATGTTTACTGAATTTAGAGAGAGAGAGAGAGATTGATGTGAGAGACAAACATCAATTTGTTGCCTGTTGTATGCACCCTGACAGGAGATTGTACCCCAAACCTATGTATGTAGTATGTACCCTGACTGGGAATCAAACCCACAACCTTCTGGTGTATGGGATGATGCTTCAACCGAGTCACCTGGCCAGAGTTTGACATTTTGATCAATAAATATTTACTGACCTTGAATATCTTAATAAGGAGGGTTTGGAGAAATTTACAGAGAAGTGGAGAGTTAATCAGGCTTAATACAAGGAGCTAATAGATAGTCACAAGAACACTGAAAATTAATGCTTTGAAATGGGAACTAAATTAATGCAACTTTGATATTAACATTTGAAACACTTTACAACTCCTGTGGGAGCCATTGACCTATCATAGAACCACCTGAAGAAACTATGTTGAACATTAAATTTGGGGGATTTAATACCTAATTTCCCCAGCAAACAGGTCTTCATCAAAGTAATAATGCATGGGGCTCAAAAAAAATGGAGTCTGACTGGAGCTTAGCTGTGAGCTGGAGCACTCTGCATCTGTGGAACTTATTTGTATCAAAGCACACTCACACTCACACTCACATGAACTGTAGGGCTGAGGGCTGTATCTGTAGAGCAAATTTGTTCATGTTCATCTAGTACTAAGCAAACACAATGAGGATTTATACGAACAATAGAAATTTTAAAACTAATAATTTACTATAAATTTTCACGTTAAAACATTTAAGTTTCAGCCCTGGCTGGTGTAGCTCAGTAGATTGAGTGTGGGCCTGTGAACCAAAGGGTCACTGGTTCGATTCCCAGTCAGGGCACATGGCTGGGTTGTGGGCCAGGTCCTCAGTGGGGGGTACACAAGAGGCAGCCACACATTGATGTTTCTCCACCTCTCTTTCTCCTTCCCTCCCCTCTCTCTAAAAATAAATAAATAAAATTTAAAAAATAATTTAAACTTCCACATATAACTATTCTTCTGAAGAAATTTATCTACTGTTTTATATCAATAAACTATTAAGATGAAGGTTTTGGCTATGAGATTTGAAATCTTTTTGGGTACATCTTTGGCATGAAACAAAGTATTTTATAGCTCTGTAATATACACTTGGTACAAGACATGTGAAATCTCCATAAAGCAGTTTTTTTTTTCTCTTTGTATCGAATTTACCACTATATCCTCAAAACTTGAAGATGACTGCCTATCATATAGTACTTAATAAATATTTATTTAATTAAATAATATAATCACATATCTTCTATTTCTTTTATTAAACTAAATATAATAACAAGTTCTTGCAAGTATATATTTTCACATATATTTATATTTTTTCATATATATATATATTTCCTGCCAGGACCTATATTGTTTTGAATGATACTAAAGCCCTTATTCTGTTTTCCTCCACTACTCCATTCTCCAATATATTCCACCCTGTTCTTTGCACTGGGAGTCTGAACTGTGCTAAATGGGCTTCATTAACAGTACTCCCTCGTCTAATGAGATCTTTCACGAGAGCACCAACCAGAGTGAGACCAATATATGTATTTCCTTGTAAGGTCCCTTCAAAGTTCAACTGGCTCAACCAATGGCCACTGCTTTTCTCAAGGCAGCTGATTATAAGTTACTGTCTCTCCTTCTGGGTTCAAGTATCTATGACAGAAATCAGCCTGTTCTCTCATATGCCATCTTGCTGAGGGATAGTATTAACTTACTGATACTACCCCTAAGTTATACCATAATTCCTTATGCCTTGCTTACATACTATTTGCAAACAATCCCTAAGGAAATAAATCTTAATCAAATTATCTTACTTTGTGTTTGCCATTTGATTTTGGTTGAGACTCAGTGTTAGAGCTTGAAACCTGTTTGAGAAAATAATCTTACCATATACTAATCAATAGTATATAATACAAAATATATGAATGTATTAGAGTGCATGCTATAAACTATAATATCACAGGATGATTGAGAGGAGGACATTTGGTAAAGTGACCATGAAGGACCTTTTTGGAGGAGGATGAGCGTGCATTATGTTTGAAGACAGGGTATAATTTGGACAGAGGAAACTGTCAAATACCAGGCCAAAGGACCAAGAGGAACAAAGTTTAGAAAGGGATTTGAGTATACAATTATTTTACATGGGCCAATGAGTTAATCACTAGGCTAAAATCAAGGCATTGTCAGGGCTAGTTTTCATTTAAAAGATTTAGGAAGAATCCATTTCTTTGCCTTTTCCAGCTTCTAGAGGTCACCTGCATTCCTTGGCTCACGATCACTTTCACCATCCTCAAAGCCATTATTGGAGTCAGGCAGATTCACCTCATGATGCCATCTCTCTGGTGGTTCTGCCACCCGTTTCCACATTTAGGGATCTGTCTGTTTTTTTTTTTAGGAGTCATACTGGTATGTTGAATGAGCATATTATGGAGATATTACCCTTGCATACTTTAGATCTTTAAAAATAACACTAATTTTTGTCATTCTCTCTGGAAAAAAGTATTATTTTAATTTATTATTTTAGCAGATAAAAGAATTGCAGTTTCAGTAACTTCTACTTTAAATCCCCACTTATGATAGTTCTTACCCTACAAGACCAGCAGACATTGTTATTGTTCTGCCAACATGTGATGGGCCTTACTATCATATACTCAAGGAAGCAATTGCTGAACTGCTATAGTTCCATCTGTAGATGCAATGGACCCACTGTGAGCTGGGTTTGGGTCAGGACATTACTTATTACCTACTCCACATAAATCTCTATGCTAATCAGCAGGGCACGATGATCCTCCAGGGCCCTGAATGTCAATGGCAACTTCTAACCTGTGTTCAAAAACCCTCAAAATGTTTGGGCATGACTCTTTTTCTGAAAGATAGTAACTTGAGTAAATTTTTATGTAGTGCTTTGTAAAAGAACTCAGAGAATCATCACTAAATGTTTACCACGGAGTTACTGTGTCCCACTTTATGAGGACCCAGCTTTTCCTTCAGTCAAGGAATGGATATGGAGTTTATAGACTAGCTCAGGTAAAGAAATTGAGCAAGTAATTGTGGCTTCTTTTTTTAAAAGATTTTATTTATTTATTTATTTATTTATTTATTTATTTATTTATTTATTTATTTATTTTATTTATAGATTGTGGTGGGGGAAAGGAAGAGACACATCAACATGTGGTTGCCTCTCAAGCACCACCTCCTGGGGACCTGGCCTTCAACCCAGGCATGTGACCTGACTGGGAGTCAAACCAGTGATGCTTCGGTTCACAATCCGCTGCTCAGTACACTGAGCCATACCAGCTAGGACGGAATTTGGCTTCTTATTGGAATGAGACAGAGCTTGTCTCTGTCTCCTGGACATTCATCCCTTTGTAAATTAAACAAAATTCTTGTTAGCTATCCATCTATTAATCATTCCCATAGCTCTGCATGTCAGTCTCCTCAATTGTCACACTAAGCTCTGTTGCATGCTCTAAAACTCACATACAAGAAAGTTTATAGAAGTCATATAAAATGTGAAGAAGTACTTATTATAAAATTTAGGATGGTTACTTTTTGCAAAAAAGGTAGGTCAGGTTGAGAAGTCATGGAGATGGGTGCTGACAATGTCCTATTTTCTTGAACTGTGAGGATGTTAATATGAATGTTTTTCTGTTATAAACAGCATTGTTTAATGTACTTTCTATGAGAGTTTTCCCTAAAAAGGGTAAAAATGCACTTACAACCAAATTAAAAGAATACCAACTTTAACCTTTTCGAATAAAAATGTTTATGTTCAATTTTCAAATTCCATTTTCCTTTATTAAAGCCTAGCCACTTCAATGCCTATTTGACATCAGCAATTGGGCATATACAAAGTTATCTTTTAAATCCCAGATCATACTATGCACTTAAGGCAAGCGATAATGTTCTTTCTATGTATTTTAACACTGACCTCCAGACATAAGATTTGGATTTTTAGTTGTTACAAGCTGCAATTTCTTTTTTAGCAAGTTGAGTTTTGGAGGAGGCAGTGAAACAATGGTTTGATAAATGATATTCTCATAGAAAATGAATACTAGGAAATGTCATGTGGTTTTAAAATATTAGAATACCATAACCTCATTTTGTATGGCATTACTTCTTGTAACTTGTTAAAAGGCAGTTTCCGAGGTTCAAAAGAAGGTAATTGCCAAAGGCCAGCGCTAGAGGTTAGAAGGACAGTGGACTGGGAGTGCAGGCAATTGTGGCTAAAAATGCCAGAGTGGTCCATTCTGATGCCAAGTCATCTGATGGTCTCCTCTTTTCAATTGTTAGTTTGAGCATCCTTATGCAGTTGAAAAAATGAATAGAAAATTCCTCTCTTGTTTTAGTCTTGCTAATCATTAATGAAGAGATAAGAATGTCAGAAAAGAAAAAAATGATGAAAAAAAGAAAATCTTGTGATTATTAGCACCTGGGCAATCTTGGGAGCTACCATTTGTTCATCTCCCTTCCAGGTGCCATGATTCCAGTGTCAGTAAATGGTAGCAAACAGTGGGAAAAATGCCTGTCCCAACTCTTGTTTAAAGCATAAAGCAATGGTCTCAGACTTTGCTGTGAATTTTAATCAACTGGAGAGCTTCTAAACTACTAGATCTGAAATCTGACATCACCAATGGTATTTTAAAACTTATAGATCTAGTAATTTAGAGAAAATAATTTTATTTTGTTGATAAAGAAGACATTTTTAAAAAATATTTAGTTGTGTGTCCCATATTGTACTAAGTATGAATCAAAACAAAATAGTTAAGTCAAATATGTAAAGTTTACTCAACAAGGGACCCTAACCTTGCAAAGAGGATACTTTAAGGACCATTAGGATAATTTCCTCAGATAATAGGAATACTAAATAATGACACCCTCAAATCTAATAATAATCCAAAGGTTATATGTCCTCATGACTACAGCAACATATTCATCACACAGACAGTGTATCAGGGGCTTTAATAGCTCTGATCTGAAACACACCTTCACAAAGTATACATTATTATTGCCATAGAACTGTCAATTTTAGAACTTTAAAGAGAGCTTTATGTGAGTCAATATTAAAATAATGCAAATTATCATAAAACTTAAGGAAAACTCCTTAGAATTAGAATGGACTATGTACTGGATACAAGTAGACTGCATTTCATATAGCAGGAAACCTGAAATAAGAGGGTTTTCAACAAGATAACATTTTATTTTTCTCTTCTAAATTGACACCCCACTGGGGGAAATTCTGAAATTATGTGACAGTTTTTCTCTTTCAGGGTTCTAGACTTCTCCGATTTAGTGACTTGCCTCAGAATGGCTGCCAGGGTTCCAACCATTATATTCAATGCCAGTTAGCAGGAAGCAAAAAGAACTGAACAAGAATAAATACCCTTTTTAATGGTACTTTTTGATAATTTTACATAGCATTTCCACATGTTTAATTGACCACTATCTGTTTATGTATTTTAATTTACCACATTCATCTAGGTAAGAAAAATTTTATATGTATGACAATGTGCCTAATAAATATCAGTGTTCTTGTTATTAAGGTGGCATAGCTAAAGGGATTCTGGGAAGCAATTAACATTCTTTGTCTTAGAGTAAGAAAATAATTCTTACAGATAGAAGATGATAAGACAAAAGTGTGCTGGCATCATTGAGCCATGTAAATTATTTTCTGAGACAGTTGCTATGCTGAAACATTTATTATAGTATGCTACTGTGTTTATTTTTATGGGACAATAGAAATGATAACCTAGCACAGTGGTTCTCAGTGAAGGGGATTTCCTTGTTCCTCTCTCCCACTCCCCATTCCCTCACAATATTTGACAAAGTCTGGCTGGAGTCATTTTTGATTGTCACAACTATGGGGGTGCTTCCTGCATCTGGTGAGCAGAGCTATGAGATTCCAGTAATTTTCTTATAATGCAAAAGACCACCACTGAGACAAAAAATTATCCAGCACAACATGTTGATATCTAGCTGAAAATATTAGATATTTCTCTCTTTTTTTGTCAAGATGAAGTCAATATCCAAAATGTTAACAACTACACAAAGAACACAGCAGCAGCAAAAGCAACTACATGATATTGCTGATAGTTATATTAAGAAAATAAAACACTTGAAATAAAAATGAAAGCATTAATATAGAAATTGTAAGCTATCACAAACTCAAAGCCTTACAGGGACCATGGATTTAATGTGAATAAGTGAAATAACTGAGTGTAAGATGACAAATAGCAATGGCCACCAAGTCATCAAGTTTAAGTGAGGGTGTGACAGAAACTGTCCTTAACTCCTGGAACTAAAGATTACAAGCCCCATTTGTAGGGGCCAGCCTCTGTTGATTTCTAGCTCATTGCTGCTGTATTAGTACCCCGAGGATGCATAACAAAGCACCACAAACTGTGTGGCTTAAAACACTAAAAATGTGTTGTGTCAGAGTTCTAGAGGTTCGAAGTTATAAATAAAGGTGTCAGCAAGGCCATGGTCTCTCTGAAGAGGTGGATCTTCCCTGGCCTTTCTCTGGCCAGCTATCTTTGTAGTTCTTTGTTTGTAGATACCCCACTACAACCTCTGCCACAAGGGCATTCTGCCTGTGTCTGTATGTGTTTGTGTGGTGCTCTTCTCTCTGTGTCTGTGTCTCTGTGCCCAAGTCTCCCTCTTCTTAAAGGAATAGAAGTCACTGGATTAAGGACCACCATTGTCATCCAGTATTACCTCATCATAACTTGATTACATTGGCAGACTCCACTTCCAAATAAGATCGCATTCTTAAATACCTAACAAATTCAATATATATTTTTTGAGGTGGGGGAGATAAAATTCAGCTCATAACAGTTACCATGTATGAACTTGGGCTCAGGTTTGTGGAAAATTATTTTTTAATAAAAGCTCAAAATTTAGCTTTTTTGTTACATCTTCAAATTGTTAGAATTCAGCTTTTGAAAAATACATCTCTGGGCCAGATATAGTTTTTGGCTTTGTCAATGTGTTATCCTTTTGTAGGGTATGAGCAGTTGAAATATGTGCCTTCCTTTTCTCTAGGAGTTGGTTAAACAGAGAACTAACAATGGTAATGGTGGAAATAAAAACTGTGGATATGGTGAGGAAATGTGAACTTTCTGAAACATCTCAGAGAAAGGATTTTATGATTGATTTAAAGGGAAAAATGATCAAAAATAGTTATTCTGCCACAAACAACAAAAGAGTAGTAGCATATAGGATATGCATAAATGCGTTCTTGGCAAAAGATTAAGTAAGTTTTTAAAAACAGTATGTAAACTTGCATCCAAGGACCCATTTGTATAGATAAATGACTTTATGCATCATTGAAAGTAATGAGCTCATTAATAGATGAGATGTTTAGGATAGAATATTGACTGGATCTTTAGTGGACACCTTAGCTTTGCTGATATATATACTAAAGGAGTGTACAATTTGACTTCCAATCTGGCATATTTTTGGAAAACATACACCAAATCTTCTTATATTTTTGAAATATTTGAGTTTTCAGAACTTCCACATTTAGAATTCACAGGCAAAGTTTATACTTAATGTTTTCAAAATCCATATGTCCACACTTGAAGCCAAGAGTAGAATTAACTCCACCTGAATCACATGGACTGAGAACAGGAGAGGGTGGCTCCTAAGAAAATGACTACCAAAAGAATGCATGCATGGATAGATGTTGAGCTGGCACGACATGACACTTATCTCCCTTTCTTTTTTAAAATATGTTTATTTATTTTAAAGAGAGAGAGAAACATTGATTTGTTGTTCCACTCAGATATGCATTCATTGGCTGATTCTTGTATGCGTTCTGACTGGGAATCAAACCCACAACCTTGGTGTGTCAGGACAATGTTCTAACCAACTGAGCTACCTAGCCAGGGCCTTCCTTTCTTCTTTTTATATATCTTTAGTCTTTTCTTTCTTCCTCTTCATTTGCTTCCCTTTCTTCCTCTTCTACTTTCTTGCATTCTTCTAAGCATCGAGTGACTAATACTGGGCCCTGTTCTAAATACTAAAAATATATCATTAAAAATGCAGTTCATTACTAAAAGGTCATGAGTCTAGTGGCAGGATTCAGGCCATTGAAAAACAATATAATAAGTGACTATAGAGGCCTATAAGGGTTGCTGCGAAAGCAACGAAAAAAAAATCAAGCCTGCATATGGTGCCTAGGTTGATTTCTGAGGGAGATAAAATTTGTGATTTGTCATGAAATATGGATAAAAGTTAGCCAGGTAAAAAAAAATAAGGGCTTTACTAAAAGATGAAATCAAAAATTTAAGTTATAATGAGGATAATGCAGCAGTCAGGTAACTTTCAAAGGATCTGATATGGCCTGTGCCTGTGGATGAGTGTTAGGTGAAGCTGGAAAGCATTTGCCAGGACATATGCAGCACATGGTAAGAAGTGTGGCTTTTTTCCTCATGGCCATTGTAGGGTTTTAATAATGAAAGGGGGGAGAAATGAGTGCTGTTATAATACTCTAAGAGAGGCAGCAAGAAAAAAGATGGGTTGGAAGTGCAGCAAACAAGAGGAAGAGTAGTGATTAGAAGACATTGGGAATAACAGACAAAAATTGATAAGGTCCTGCATTAAGGTCACATCAGTGGGAATGAGAAAAGAAGATGGACTCGATGCAGTGAGAAGAGGGGACCACAGAGGTTGAAGGAAAATCAGGAAATAATCTTAACCAGGCAATAATATTAGTTAATATTAATACTAACTATTAATAATATTAACTAGGCTGGAATTTAGAAAGGAAAGGAGTAGTAAAATGTTGTGGGGCTAGAGAGTTAGAGCATGATGGCTAAAATGTGTAAACTGAACTGGGGGTATTCCAGCTTCACAGAGTCCTGAAGATAAGTGGGGAAAGTAGTGAACTGAGGCACTGACAAGAAGTGAGCAAGTGGAGATTTCAAAACCATAATGACGACAGTAAGAAGAGATATAGCACAATAGCAGAACAGGGGCTTGAGGCGACCTGATAACATTTTTTTAAGGTGGAAGGAATTATAACATGTAAATAAACCTGGGACAAAGATGTGTTGGGAGAGGTTAGAATGAATAAAGCAGATGAGCAGTGACAATGAGAAAATTAGACTAGATATTATGCATCTTCCCAGTTTACACACTCCCTCTCCCTCCTCTCTGTATTGTAATATAAACCGCAGCCTATTAACAAATAAATTTTTTCTGAATTTTCAGGACTATTAGGAAAAATTATTGCTTCCTAGTTCCCTTCTTTATCCATAGCACCTTTGGGGTCAGAAGAGAAATATTTATCTTAGAACTCGTAACTTGTAAGCATTTCTTTTCTCCCTATCTCCCTTCCTCCCTTCCTTTATTTTTCTTTTCTTTCTTTTTCTCCCCTTCCTTTCATTTTATTTATTTATTTTTAGCACCTTTCTCCTGTATTTCAGAATGAGGAGAAATGGCTCACTAAACCTACAGACCCCTTTTCCTAAGATTACTAAGAAAATGTTAACATATATTTGAAGGTGGTATTACTGGCATCAGGCCATATCTTAGTAGTGAAGTCATCGGGCCATAAGTTAGTAGTAGAGGAGGTCACAAGTATCCCTTCTCTTAATAGTCTCTGTGACAAAGGCAAATATAAATAACACCAGAGAAGAGGGATCTACATATGCTGTGTGATTCGATTTTTCTTTAATTTCTTTATGGGAAATGTAATTTGATAGCAACTGGTGCTATGAAGGTGCAGATGGTGAGTGTCAGGCAGATCTTATTACCTGCAAAGACAGAGTCCAGCTTGCCTTCGACAGCTATAATTGGCCTCCTCCCCCTCTTTGCAGTTCAGATAGAAACATTACCTCAGAGTCCTTGGTGTTTTTGCAAGAAGATTGGAATGGTTTATTTTCCATTTATTACTTGTGACAGGAAACTAAAAGAGGAAGAGCTGGCCTGAATTCAGGAAAGACAGCAATTCTGGATGAAAGCATTACCTCCCAGGAGAACAAACAACCATAAAGGTGTACATAATTCAAAGATCATTGTGTAGTTATGTCAAATGTTGGGCAGGAGTCAAATGATAAAATTCTTTTAATTGGTCAGCTAAATGTCCACACCAACTGCAATTATTTTAAATGTTTCCATGAATAGAGAGCAACTCCATAAACACATGGTACCCCCAAAAGCCTGCTTTTCCACAAAGCCTTCTTTCCTGGCAAGGGGACTTAATTAAAATTGAATGTGCTGGTCGGTTCATTGCTTGTTAGGGCTCTTGGCCAGTCCTCGCTATCAGATCTAAGAGCTCTGACAGCTTTCACCGGTGATGTTAGCTGCAAAATAAGGTCTGTCGATTAATTTCCACCCCCCCATTCACATATTGCTATGTAAAACCCTGAAACAGTCATTTTTTAAAAAGATTTTATGTATTTATTTTGAGACAGAGGGGAAGGGAGGGAGAAAGAGAGGGAGAGAAACATCAGTGTGTGGTTGCCTCTCATGTGCCCCCAACTGGGGACCTGGCCTGCTACCCAGGTGTGTGCCCTGACTGGGAATCTAAGAGTGACCCTTTGGTTTGCAGGCTGGTACTCAATCCCTGAGCCACACCAGCAGAGACTGAAACAGTCCTCTTTATGCAAATACAAAAGGTTAAGTTTCATTTCAGGCCAATTCCCTGACCTGGATTTTAGGGAAGAGGAGTAAAAAAGTATTGGTTCATGAAGGCGGAATTATTCTCTATCAGTTTTTGAGTGGTTGGATAGAATTCGTCACTAATAGTTCTTGACAGAACTCAAAATTCAGCATTTAAATCCCAAGAGTCAACATACATTTCTAAGGAGAAACATTTTTGCTTTTACATCAGAGACCCTGCTACACTTTTTCTAAACTGAAGTTAAAATTTTCATTGTCCAAAGTCGTTCTGTAATCATATACATAAAGTACAAACTCAGTTACCGAGTGATGACTTTGCTTATTATAATTTTCTGGAAAGTTTAATGTTGAATTTCATTCATATCTGCTTAATATTTAAAAAAGGACTCAGTAGGGTATGTGGCACCTTTATAAACCTCCCATCCCAGTAAATACATACATTTGGATCAAATCACAAAATAAATGGATCTCAGCAGAAGACACAAAACAGATTCATCATTTCTTTCAATAAGACCTTTTCTCATCAGCATGCCCTCATCCAGTGGTCTAACACCATCAGCAGAAGTCGAGGAAGAGAAACCTAAAACTATGAACACTTGAGTAACTCAGATTAGCATCTTGAGGTATTATTTCAATTCAATTTGGTTTACTTCAATTAGATAAGTCATTTAATATCAGTTACGTACTAGGTAGAAACTGTGCTAGGTACCGTGGATACAAATGTTAGTAAATACATTCAGCTGAGATGAATGCCAAATATACCTCTTTGGAAGGGCAATTTAATTCATTAAAATTCAACTTCATGTTAAGTATTAGCCAGCCAACAACTTACAGCTTTAGAATTGCAAAGTCCAAGTCGAGAATCCTGCACATGTACCAGCTTAAAATGCCTTTGCGCAGCTGCTGCAAAATTCCTATCTGAAGAGCTGCTAAAGAGAGACAGGACAAATACACATGAGAGGCATAGAGATACCAGTGGATACAGCTACATTCTAGGCATAAAAGCTAGGAATAACTTAAATAGGGTTATTTAAGAATGTCTCAAGGACATGGGTCATGTCCTATTTATCTGTCTCCAAGTTCTAATACATAACAGGGACTCGAAACATGATAACTGAATGAATTTGTAGATTTGGTAACTAAGTAGATTATAAACTTCTACAGTCAGTTAATTCTTACTTTTCTTCTTTCCAAACTTTATACTTTAGCAAGTTACGTAGTCTTTCTAAAGCATTATTTTGCTCATTTGTCAATGGGACTACAGACCACATTAAACCCCTAGCATTGTTGTGAGGATTAGTGAGATAATGTGAACCAATCATATAGCAGGTGCCTGGCACATGTAGACTGAATTGGTGTTCATTATTGTTAATTTTAGTCATTGTTTGTTAACCACAGCTCCATTGTATTGTCATTTGGAGAACCTTTTAAAAATATCCAGGTTCTACCACCAGAGATTCAATTTAATTATTTTACAGGGAAGCACAAACATCTTTCTTTTTAAAAAGCTTCCCAGGCGATCCGGGTGATAGAAGTGTAAAGCCAGGGCAGAAAATCGCGATCATTGGAAAAATGCACATACTCCCCAACACCCACACCCACATGTTTTCTTGTTAAAAACAAAACAAAACAAAACAAAACTAACCATTCATTAAAGCCAGACACGTTTTTGTTCACTATAACTAGACTATAGAGATCTCTATTCAATCTTCTGGTAGTTTATTTTTCTCTAAAGATCAATTTTGAGTAAGAACTGAGTACTCCTGTCTCTGTATTATGAAATCAGAGAAGAAACGTAGTTCAACGATTCAACATTTGACGACTCAGGTTCTGAAAGCCTGGATCTTTTCACTTTCTTCACTTTTCTGTCAACCTGGAAATATATTAGATTCTCTTTTTAGTAAGTCAATTTCCTTGTCTAACATGTAGACCATCTATTACAGCACTTGAATTTCTGTGATACTTAAAACCACAATCTGAGTGTTCAGTATTTTGTTATGCTTCTCATACCTGAGACTGTGGTTGACTCTATGCCATAGCCACAGTTGTTTGAAAATAGACATTTTTGAAAATTAAACTTAAATGCACAAGTGAAACTTACTTTGTAAAGAAAATCTTAGTAAAGAAAAGTGTCTGTGATTCATTGATTTATTGTATTAAAAATAGTTAGATATCTTCAAACTTATTTTTGTAATCTTATATTATATATTTGCTTAATGACAATTATATCTGTTTATAACAGTTATAAATAAATACACTAAATGAACTATGCCCCAATTCAGTACTTACATAGAAAGATGAAGTTTTTTTATCACAGTAAAAATTTCCTGAACTTTCAAAAATAGTTTTACTCATTTTATCAAATTCTCTGATATCTATTGCATAAATTCTCTCTTTTTCACTCTGACTACCATCTCCTAAAAGAACACTAGCCCCCATTCTGTTCTTCAGGTCCATTTTCTATGTTTTTGGCATAGACATTGCTATCTTGAGAATGTTTTGGCCTCAACATGCTACTGTAAAGTGGTTACTAGGTGACACTTTCTGTTTTTCTCTCCAGGACATTTATTGCTGTCTCTAAATTATTTTCTTAGATGCTGATTGGTTAGAATTTCTTGGCACCTGGCAGTGCCTTCTCAGTTCCGAGTCCTGGCCAAAACCCACTCACTTTTCTTGTCTGCAAGGAATATCTGTTACATAGTTTGGTTTTGCTTCTACGATCAGAAAATATTTTTGTTTCATTAAAACACACACACATACATGCATGCACACATACTACATACAGGAATGATCACATAATCATAAGGCTGTGTTTTTATTTGTTGCAATGCACAATTCATTCTTTGCTATATTAGCTGGATATGTTCAGTTTTGCACAGTTCCGAGTTGTATTTGTTTGCTTGTTTTATTAAACATTTTTTGCACAGTACTAATAATAAGATATGCCCTTATGTACTGATTGGATAGAACCAAACTAACCATAACTGTATTTGGTTCTATATGAGGGAACTACATTTGAAAACATTAATACACATACTCTTTCCAATCAGTGTTAATATGGCAGTGATAAAGTCGTTAGGCACCAAGCAGGTGATGAGGTAACTGTGGAATTCAGGAGTAAGATTTGCCAGCACACATCAGGTAATCTGTCGTCAGTTCAGTTCATATTAGAGAACCAGTCTTCTGTAGTAGTCTGATGATTCATAAGAATCTTGTAAGTTTTATGTTTTCTTAATAACAGCTATTTGTAGCACCTCCTATCTGCCTGGCATTGTGCTAGGAGATTTGCATAAATTAACTCTAATCCTCTTATTGAAACTGGAAAGGAATGTGTTATAGTTCTAATTTTTAGCTGAGACCATGCCACATACCTCTGTAAAACTCAAGGCACGCACATTCATACTGTGATTGTCCTTTGGAGCATGCCAAATTCCCTTAGTTATATTAAATTTCAGTGAATATTCAAAAGGAAAGGAAAATTGCCCCACCATTTGTTGTGACATATTGAAACAAATTCTGAAGTTGGAGCCAGAATTCTTGATTCAATAATTCTTCACTCTGCCAATTTACATTCCTTTCTTCTTATTTGAGAAATAAGAATAATTAGTTTTATATCCTTCTTCTTTCCCTCACAAGAGTTTTTTGAGAACCAGATGTAGTACAACATATAAAGGAAATGGGTAAAGATGAGAAAGTTGCTATGAAAGTAGAGTTTCAACATTTTCATCATAACAACAATAAATGGCAATAGTGTGAGGTTAAAAATATGTTAACTAATTTTATTGTGGCAAACATTTTACAATATGCAAGTGTTTTGAATTATCATACTGTATACCTTAAATTCACACAATATATATGTCAATTATATTTCAATCAAGCTGGGAAAAATATAAGCACTAATTATTACTAAATACAGGGTAGGGCAAAAGTAAGCTTATAGTTGTTTATATGGCAAATACTATAATTAATAAATAATAATACAAAAAAGTTTGCATTCTCACCACTGTAAACCTATTTTTGCCTCACCCTGTATGTGGACTGAATTCCAATACAGAAATAAATTATAGTATATATGATTAACTCAAATAATACATCTATATTATTACATAGACATATCTATACAATTGTGACAAATGTAGAAATCTGAACAGCAAAAATCCTCAAACAAAAAGGTTGAGTACAGAGGTCAACCCATAAGTTCCATAGGATTTATTCACTGAAAGCATAAAAAATTAGGAAAAATGAACAGCAAGGGCCAAAATGATATTTAGTATTATTAATTCTTTAAATACATATTTTTTCTGAGTATGTAATGAAATTTCTAGACCCTGAAAAATACCAGTCAGCACCTGGCTCTATCATGATGTAAAGAACAATAAAAATAGGTGATATCTCATTGTGGTTTTAATTTGCATTTTCTGAAGATTAGTGACATTGAACATCTTTTCACATCAGTATGTTCTTTTTGGGGAAGTGTCTATTCAGGTCCTTTGACCATTTTTTAATTGTGTTGTTTGTCTTTTTGGTGTTGAAGTTTATAATTTATTTATAAATTTAGGATATTAACTCCTTATCAGGTGTATCAGTGAATATATTCTCCTTTTTAATTTTTTTAAATTTTATTTTAATTGTTGTTCAAGTACAGTTTGGTGAATATATTCTTTATTCAGTGGGGAGTCTTTTTGTTTTGTTGACAGTTTCCTTTGCTATGCAAAAACTTTTTAGTTTGATGTAGTCCCAGTTGTTTATTTTTTCTTTTGTTTCTTTCTCCAAAGGAGATATATCATAAAAAATGTTGCTGTAAGCAATGTCCAAGATTTCATTGCCTATGTTTTCTTCCAGGATTTTTATGGTTTCAAGTCTAACATATAAGTTTTTAATCCATTTTGAATTTATTCTTGTGTGTGATATAAGAAGGTAGTCTAATATCTGTCCAATTTTCCCATTATCATTTATAGAATAAACTATCTTTAGCCCACTGTGTGTGCTTGCTTCCTCTGTTACATATTAATTGACTGTAAAGGTGCAGGTTTATTTCTGATCTCTCTATTCTGTTCCATTGATTTATATATCTTTTTTCATGTCAGTAACATGCTGTTTTGATTACTAGGGCCTTATAGTATAGTTTGATATTAAGTAACATGTTTCCTCCTACTTCATTCTTCTTTCTCAAAGTGCTGTTGCTATTTGGGGTCTTTTGTGGTTCCTTATACATTTTTAAAATATTTGTTCCAGTTCTGTGAAATATATTACCTCACACCTGGCAGAATAGCTATCATCAATAAATCAACAAAGAATATGTGCTTGCTAGGATGTGGAGGAACAGGAATCCTTGTGCACCATTGGTGGGAATACAAATTGGTGCAACCACTGTGGAAAGCATTATGGAGATACTTCAGAAAATTAAAAATGGAACGGCCTTATGACCCAGAAATTTCACTTTTGGGAATTTATCCAAAGGAACTAAAAACACTAATTTGATATGCACCCCTATGTTTACTTATTTACAATCATCAAGATTTGGAAGCAACCTTTATGTCCATCAGTAGATGAGTGGATAAAACAGCTCTGGTATATTTACACAATGGAATACCACTTAGCCATAAAAAAATAAGAAAATTTTACCCTTTGCAACAGGATGGATGAATCTGAAGAACATTATGCAAAGTAAAATAAGCCAGTCAGAGAAAGATAAGTACCATATGATTTCACTCATATGTGGAATCTAATAAACTAAACTAACAAGTAAAATGAGACAGACTCATAGATAGAGAGCATGTTGACAGCTCTGAGGGGATAGGAGGGTGGAGAGATGGAGTCAAAAAGTAAAAGAGCTCATGGACATGGCCAACAGTGTGGTGATTGTGGGGGCAGCAGAAGGCTTGATGGAGGTAGAAGAGGGTATGGTGGGATAATTGGTAATGGAAAAAATACAGCAAAAATGAACTATTGAAAATGATAATAAAAATAGAGTAACTAGTAATGAATACCAGACACTTAAGCTGGAAGTGGTGATTTTAGGCTTGGGGATTTAGTCTGAAAATGACTCAAGCCACAAAGAGAGGTCATGAGCTATATCTATTTGAAATCAAAAAAGTAATTTTTACTGAAAAACAGCAGGATTATTGATTTCCTTTATCTACAACGAGCGAAGCTACACAAAATCTTTAAAAAACCTTTTTCATTTATCCTTTAAATTTAAAAATAACTTCTGAAGAACATTTCAAGCTTATTCTCAAATAATTAAAATAGATCTTTTAACATAGTATGTTTACATTATATTTAACAAAGATACATTAGTTAATCATCGACAATTTTATCTCTTGTTGTTTCTCGGGGCTATGTGTACAGTTCATTAAAAGACCTAAACCTTGGATATATAAAATGTGTCTATTAAGAGCCCATGAAAATAAATCTGAGAACCTGTGATTTTTCTGCTAAGGGAAATGACTTTCCCCAGGAGCGTCATCCATCTTTGTTTTGCTGCCTTTTCCATACCTTTGCCACCAGGTGGCAGTGAGACAACACATAAGGTTACCATGTAATTTACGTAATTTTTTATGTTTTCGTATGAAATGGAAAAAAAAAAAAAGACTGAGGATACCACTGAAGCAATCTTTAAGGACTAGGGTGTTAATATAAGAATGATACTCAGATAATATAGGAAATATTAATTAATAGGTTTTACATACAGTGATATATGCATAAATGCATTCATGGACATGTGTAGAAGCACAACAGTATAGTTTACTTCTATTTGCAACAGTGGAAATGTTGAGAATAAGGATATTATCAATGATTTGATATACAGTATGAAATAATGAACTACTTTTGAAGTTAAAAGGAAACAAAAATGGCCAGGAATTCACGGCTATCAAAAATATTATAATAGTACTCATAGCCAAAAAGAGCCTTAAAGATCAAAGATTAGACTTGTAGAGATTCCCAGATACTCAGAAGAACAGATGCAGACGCCCGTGCCATTCCTTGTCTAACCTCCGGCACTTCTGAGAATAAAGAGGGCGCTATTTATAACATACCACGATGGTGTCCATGCCTTCCCCAAGCAAACAAGAACAATTCTCAACCTACAGACACAGTAATAAAATGAGGTTTATTCATTGCCTTTTGCTGCTTCTGTAAATATAGAAAGGAGTAAGAATAATATGTGAAAGATCTCTATTCCATAATTTTTCCTGACATGGAACTTTCATGAATTCTGAATTTTCTTTTGGCAAAATATGTTTCCTCTTTCCTTTACTTATGTACATTTTTCTCATATCTCTGTTCAGTCACTAAATTTCTGTTTAAAAGGAAAACTTTTCTGCTTTCTTAGATTAGGTCAAAATTTTCTACAATAAGCTTTCCTCATAGCACCATACTCCTTCAAACAGATTATTATTTTAAAGTACTTTGATAATATCTATATCACTACACTCCAAACACCACAAGTAGAAAATTCTCCAATTTTGATCAGTCATTATTCTCCAGCACATCTACACTATATATATATATATATATATATATATAGCAAATGAATAAACATTCCAGTCACTGGAAATACAAATTAGAATAGTGTTTTTCTTACAACAAATGTGTTTGACTGACAGTAACTTGTCTTCCCAGTGCTAGGTGAAAAACTGAAATTCCCCCTCCATTTCTACTGGGTAGAATTTTACAAAATTCTTTTGTAAAGGATTCTTTATTTTAACATAAAACCAAATATGTCCTTAGAGGTAAACTAGCCCCTCTAATTTCCAGGGTAAAGCACTTGGCTTCAGTTAGGAAGCTGACCTTGCATGCAGAGAACTTTATGTCCTGTACAGCAGCTGTTTCATTTCCATTTAGTGTTAACTGTAAGGTAGAATCCGAGCCCAGGGTCCAAGGATAAACTTTGGTGCTTTGGGGCTCATCCTGAAATTATTAGAGGATTGTGTGTATGTGTATGTATATGTATTTTTACTAAAAAGAGTGTATGATTTTCACTAAATTTTAAAATAACTATGCTATAGAAGCATGTATTAAAATCACAATTAGGGGAGAAAATGTTACCACATCCTTATACTTCAATCAACCACCCTGAAGTAGTACTACCAATGTTTTTATGGTCGGTGTATGGCTGCACAGCTCATTTTGTTGTGGTTATTTTTTAAAGTATCTATATGGTGAAAGATTAGAGACAACATGAGTAAAATAATACATTTCTTCAAATACCAAGGTAATTTGAACTATTTTATGACCACATAAAGCTTTTTGCACACTGGCAATGTTCAAATATGAAATGAAGAAAGAGTCCAACTAAAGCAAATCTTGTTCTACAGGATCAGCCCACACCCAATAGCTCCTCCATTGTAATTGCAGCCAGTCCTTACCACCCAACAACATGAGGGTAAATCCCTACAAAAAGCAATTGGGTCTTAACTACAGCAGGAGGTCATGTGCAACTTACATAAAGGACACATGCAGAGCACCCAGCTCAGGTGACCAAGGAGACTGTTCCCCTGGGCCCTACAGGACACCTACTATATAAGGCCACTCTGCCTAATGCATAGAAATAAAACAGAGAGGCAGTCAAAAATAAAGAGACAAAGAAAATGCCCCAAATGAAAGAACAGAAGAATTCTTCAGAACAAAAACTAAATGAAATAGAGGTAAGCAATCTACCCTGATACAGCTTTCAAAACAATGGTTATAAGGATGCTCAAAACACTTAGCTAGAGCTTTAACAGAATGAAAAATGAACATAGAAACCATAAAAAAAGAATCAGTCAGAAATGAAGAATACACGGGAGGGAATGAACAGTAGAATAAATGAAGCAGAGGACTGAATCAGTGATTTGGAATATAAGGGAACAGAAAACACCCAATCAGAACAGGAAAAAAAAAAGGACTGTTTAGGGGCCTCTGGAACAACATCGAGTGTTCAACATTTTCATCATGATGGTACCAAAAAGAGAAGAAAGAGAACAAGAAATTAAAAACCTATCTGAAGTAATAATGACAGCAAATTTCCCTAACCTGGCAAATGAAATAGACACACAAGCCCAAGAAGCACAGAAAGTCCTAAACAACATGAACCAAAAGAAGCTCACACCAAGACACATCATGATTAAAGTGCAAAAAGTTAAAGAAAGAAAAAATCTTAAAAGCAGTAAGAGAAGGAAAACAGTTAGTTACCTACAAGGGAGCTCCCTTAAAGTGTCAGTAGATTTCGGAAACATTTTAAGCCAGAAGTGATTGGCAAGAAATATTCAAAGTGATGAAAAGCAAAAACCTACAATCAAGACTACTCTACCCAGCAAAGCTATCATTTAAAATTGAAGGAGAGACAGAGACCTTCCCAGACAAGATAAAGCTAAGAAAGTTCTTCACTATCAAACCAATATTACAAGAAATGTTAAAAGGACTTCTTTAGAAATAAGAAAAAATAAAAATATGAATAATGAAATGCCAATAAATACATACCTATTAATAACTGCTTTAAATGTAGGTGGATTAAATGTCCCACTCAAAAGATATAGGGTGTCTGAATGGTTAACGAAACAGGACTCTTACATATGCTGCCTCTAAGAGACACACTTCAGATCAAGTGACACACACAGATTGAAAGTAAAGGGAAGGAAAAATAATGAAAATGGAAATAAAAAAAAATCCAGGTTAGTAATAATTATCCTAGAAAAAAGAGACTTTAAAACAAAGGCTATAACAAGACTCAAAGAAGGAACTAGAAATACCACTCAGCATGTGTATCCAAAGAAAATGAAAACGGTAATTCAGATGCATCCATATGTTCATTGAGGCATTATTTACAATAGTCAAGGTATGGAAGCAACATAAATGTACATCAATAAAATGAGTGGGTAAAGAAGAACTGGTGCATATATACAATGAAACATGACTCAGTCATTAAAAGAAAAGTCTTGTCATCTGAAACAATATGTATGGACCTAAAGGGTATTGTTCTGAGTGAAATGTCAGAGAAAGACAGATGTCATACAATTTCACGTCACTGTAGATTCTAAGAAAATAAACAAAACAGAAACAACCTCGTAGATATGAAGAACATATTGAGAATCACCAGATGGAAAAAGGGTTGGGAAGGATGGGTGAAAAAGGTGAAGGGATTAAGAAGTACAAAGTGGTAGTTACAAAATAGTCACAAGGCTATAAAATAGAGCATAGGGAATATGCTCAATAATATTATAATAACTATGTATGGTGTCAGACAGGTAGTAGATTATTGGGGTGATGACTTTATAAGTTATATAAATGTCTAATCACTACGTTATTAAAAAGTTGACAATACGTGTTTTCATTTGTATAAGACGGTACACAAAGCAAATTGAACTCTAGTGACAGGAAGCAGATCAGTATGTTCAAGGATGTGGGGTCAGGGGTGGAGGAGGGAAGAAGTGTGGATGATTACAAAGGACACCAGGAATCTTTGGGGGATGATGCAAGCATGTGCTCATTATCTTATCTGTAGCAATGGTCGCAGATATGTATACACTTAACAAATTGTGCAGTTTAAATATGTGCAGTTTATTTATGTCAAATATACTTCAGTAAAGATATTTAAAAGTTAAAAAATGTAAAAGTAATAATAATAAAGTAAAAAAAGTTATATGTCTAGGCTGTGACATGCCCCATTAGGAATTTATAATCAGATTGCTCTGTGAAGTCACTTTCCATAAAATCCCTTTTCTCATCCACGTATCTATATTTGAAAGTGGAATACGGAAGTTCTCAACTATTAGTTTTGAAATGCCTATTTTTTAAAAATTTTATCTGTTTTTGTTTTGTGCATTCAGGGGATCAGTTGTGAGATGCATATGTTAAAAACTTTATATATTCCCAATGGAATGACCATACATATATCTTTTTCCTCTTTACCTCTACTAACACTTGTTTAAAATCTACTTGGTCTGATATTACTAATATAGTCAATCTAGCTATATTATGGTTGCTCTTTGAAGGATAAAATTTTGCATCCTTTTACTTTCCAAATATTTGTACATTTGAATCTAAATGGTTTCATATAGACATCATATAGTCAGACATTTTTTTAAATTTATTTTGATTGTTGTTCAAGTACAGTTTTCTGTCTTTTACTCCCATCCCAGCCTACCCTCCAGTGCTCCCCAACTCTCTCCCACTTCCACCCCCCTTAGTTTTTGTCCATGTGTCCTTTATACTTGTTCCTGTGACCCCTTCCCCTTTTCCCCTGAAAATCCCTCCCCTCTCCCCTCTAATCTCTTAACCTCTACATTTTGATTGTATTGTTTAATCCTTTCAAAGTTAATGTTATATATTTGGATTTATGTTTGCCCTTCCATTTTTTTGTGTGTCTCATGTCTGTTCCTCTGTTCTTCCTTTACTGCTTTCTTTTACATTAAGTGAATATTTTCTAGTGTAACACTTAATTCCTATAATTATTTTTACTATATTTAAAAATAATTTTCTTAGGGCTTAGCGCATACAGTTCAGACTACCAAAATATTCTTCAGATTTATAATAATTTATTTCTAGCTATATATAGAAATGTCACTCCTATTCCCTTTTCCCCATTTGATGATGCTTATACATATTATATCTATATGTGACACATAGCCTACAATGCGTTGTTATAACTATTTGTTTATATAATTTATATCTTTTAAGGTGTTGCAATAGAAAAGGAGACCAAGTATACATTTTAAAGTTTGTTACAGTTTACATGCTTACTTAAAATTTTGACTCTCCTAGTTTTTTCCTATAGATTCAAGTTAGCATATGATGTCATTTTCTTACTCCATAAAGCTTTGCTTCTACCTCCTCCTTCCTTCATGTATTGTCAAATGTATTTCATTTCTGTATTTCATAGGTCCAGTAATTAAATTATCTGTATATTGTTTTATAAAATTGCTTTAAAATTAATGAAGAGAATACAGGTGCAGAAATATCTAGGTTTCCTCTGCAGGCATCCTGGGATGATAGTGACTTTAGTCGATGTTCTTTGAGTATCTTTTTTCCTGATAGCTCTGTTAAACTATCTACTTCTGCTCATATCATTCCAGTCATTAGGCTCCATTAATGGCCAGCTAATGGTCCTACTGTTTTCAACAATGCCTTGGGACACAAATTGCTCCATAATCTAACCTAATTACCAGGCCTCTTTACAGGGATAGTGTTTTTAGGAGAGCTACTAGCCTCTTCTTAATTGGTTAACACCAAAATCACTGTTTTTAAAAGGGTCCTTCAGCTTAAAATTTTCCACATTCCCCTTGGGGAGAACTTGGGAGCACTGTGTTTTGATGGCCAGCCTCTGCCCCTAGACAAAAATCTCTGTGGTGGGTATTTGGGACAGAGGTCTGCTTCTCTAGGAATGAGTCCCTCGGTTTCTAAGTAGTATACTGGGTTAGAGTGATTGTCTGTGGTTCTCTTGGATTGCCTCTTCCAACATGTAATCTTCATCCTACGAGCAAACTGGAGAAAGGGTTATTAGTGCACCAGTAGCCTCAGCCTGGCACACCACTCCATGAGGGTAGGTTGGTTGAAAAAAAAAGAATCACCAACCTTTTGGCTACATGTACCAGGAAGTTTTGTTTTGTTTTAGGCCTATTTTGGTTTTGTCATTACTCCTAAGGTGTTGATTTAATCTATTGTGCAGTCTTTAATCCTAAATTTTAGTTCTTCTGAGGTCTGAACTGAATGCTCAACATAATCAATAATATCTCTCCACTTTGGGGAGCCAGAATTTTAGTATCTTCAGCTTTGTATAATCTCAGACAGTTATATTTAGGTTTCAGTTGCAGAGCATCTACTCTCAAGGAGTTTTGTCCTGCTCTTGCACAGCCCAGCCCTCCTCTAGGACCATAGGAAAATGATAGACATGTGTCTGCACTCACATAGGTGCTGCTTTTCTTTTCTCCATCCCCCTGTTGCACAAATGCCAGGCACTTCAGTGGGTCCAAACACAGATCTTTGTATTCTCAACTTAGTGGTACCTCTCTTCTCCCCTTGGGCTCATCTTCCCTGTGCAATGGGCCAGAAAATTCTCCTGAGAAGAAAGTAGAAACACTTTGTGTGTTTCTCCCTCTAAGTAATGCTAGTACTGCATTGATATTCAATGCCTCAAACAAGGGACTCCTACATTGTGTTCAGGTTTGTATTGTTTATGGCAGTAGGGTAGGTCTGGTACCACTTACTCCTTCAGGGTGAGAAACAGACATCTCAGCATTAGATTGTTAAAAAGATTATGTTCAATTTCTTAGAAGAGTGTCTGCATATAATAAACATTAAGTTATCATTTTGAATAAATGTTCTCTATTTGTTACCTTTTTTGTATAGGAGAAATAACCTTAGGAAACAAACAGGGATTAAGATTTAGAATTAGAACAAATCCCAGCAGCTCCGAATCACAGCTCTGTGAACTTAGAAAAACATATTAGGCCCACTAAGCTTCACTTTCTTTATCAGAAAATAATGCTTTCCTTAAAGGTTTGCAGTGATATTGCATTGAGGTTTTTTTTGTGTGTATGTGTTTATGTGTAGAAATATATAAATATGTTACACAAAATGGTAGACTTTTATGCAGTTATGAAGGAGATATCAGGGAAGAAGTATATTTGTTTTGGGGGTTCAAAATGTAAAATAAGAAGACTCAGAAGCTGTGTTTGATGACAGCACCACTCTTGCTAGTTCTGTGACCTCAAATTACTTAACCTCCTTGAACACTAGCACTGCATACAGCAAACAAGTTAAAAGTAGTATGCACATCAGATAAAAAGCAATGCTTAGTACTTAACAAGAGTTGAATAAATTATAATTATTATCCTAATTATTATTTCTGGTTTCTTTCATATGGCTTTGTTGACAATTACTTTTAAAATCTGTCTTTCCAGTTCAGTTTCATCCTAATAATAACATTTTAATATTGAAGTCTCAGGGAAAAAGAAACCTACTAGTATGCCATACCACTAGGTAAAATAAATTCCTCAGCTTCTGGAGGTAAATAGTGCCCACAGTATGTGAGCTGACTATGGGCTCTAGCTGCCATATTTTCAGGGATGCCTAAAGGCATTAAGTTGCGTTATGTAGACTCACACTTGAATAAATGCTCTAAAATTTCATCAAGGTACTGGAGAAAGTGATAGGAGAGATTCCCACATTTTGTGAAAAATAATGTGAAATTCACATATTCCCATATTGCTTTTGATCAATTTATGTTTCATATTCTATCTCTGTGATTGATTTTTATCAATAGTCAATGGAGACTATAATTTCCTCTCCTTTTTCCTCCATATTAAAAAAAAAAAAAACTTTACCAACTAGCTGATTCCTTAAAACAAAAACATGAGTCATTTTTTAGTTTTTTCCTTCTGAAAGAACTGTTTTGTGCTGCTGATTCTATATCCAAATATATTCTAAATCCACCTATGTTGCCTGTATCTATTGCTATCTCCCAGTTCACCATCATCTTACATACACTATTGAATTATTTCCTAGAGATCCTTGGCACTTCTGCTCTTGCCTCCTATAATCCATTTACCACATGGTAGCCAGATTAATATATATTGGATTGGCCAAAAAGTTCATTTTTTTTCCACAAGAGGCTCTATTTAGTAGTGTTTAGTTGTCTTTAACTTCATTTGAAACAATTTTGTTAGATTGTATTATGACAGCTGTCATATCAGCATTCATTTAAAAACATCAAAATTGGTGAATTTTTGTGTAGCCATTTAAATATTGAAGATGGAAGAAAATACATGACATTTTCAGCACATTATGCTTTATTATTTCAAGAAAGGTAAAAATACAACTGAAATGAAAAAAAAAAAGATTTGTACAATGTATGGAGAAGGCTGTGTCTGATTGCACGTGTCAAAAGTGGTTTGTGAAGTTCCATGCTGGAGATTTCTCTCTGGATAATGCTCCATGGTCAGGTAGAACAGTTAACTTGGTAGCAATCAAATAGAGACATTAATTGAGAACAATCAACATTTTATCATGTGTGAGATAGCCAAATTACTCAAAATATCCAAATCAATAAAGTTATTGTTCAAAATGAAAAATGTATATTTTATTTTATGGGAAAAAACACTCTTTGATCAACCCAATATATATTTTTAAATAAATTATAGCATGTCATGGTTTGATTTAAAACCTTCTGGTGATTTTGAATTTCATTTAGAATAAACCCAAACTGTCTATCAGAGCCAATAAAGCTCTGTCCCTCTCTACCCTCTTGATTTTCTCTCTTGTCTCTCTTCCTTTCACTCATCACACTGGTCATACTGGTTTATTTTTGTTTGTTTGTTTGTGTATTTTTCCCTGATTATCAAATACAGTAAATTTATTCCTACTTTCATGCTTCTAAATTTGCTGTTCTATCTTCCTAGAATAATATTCTCTTGAATTTAACCTTTTTTTAACAAAATGGTCTGAATTTTTATGTCTCCCATAAATCATGTTTTGAAATCCTGATACTCAATGTGATGATTTTAAGAGGTTAGGCCTTTAGAAGTAAGTCATTAGGCCATGAGGTAGGAGTTCTTATTCATAAATGATATTAATGTTCTTACAAAAGAGACCTCATAGAGTTCCCCATCCCTTTCCACCATGTGAGGACACAGCAAGAAGTTGGTAGTCTGTGGCTCAGAAGAGGACCCTCACTTGACCACGCTGGACCCCTAATCTCAGACTTCCAGCCTCCAGACTGTTGTCTGTAACCCATCCGGTCTATGACATTTTGTTACAGCAGTCTGAACAAACTAAGACACTAGTTGTAATGGTTTTCTATCATTGCAATAAAAATTCACCACAGACTTAATGCTTTTGAACCATACAAATTATTATCTTATAGTTCCGTAGATCAGAAGTCTGGTAGAAGAGTGACTGAAATAAAATCCTTTTTGGAGGTTCTAGGGAAAAGTTTATTTCCTGGTCATTTGGGTATTTGACAAAATGCAGCTCCTTAAAACTCGATAACCAAGGCCTCTATTTTTACCTCCATCTCTATTGCATGGGAGCTGAGCTTCTGGAGACTGGTGAGTGCTGGGCTCCTGAGCCTTTCTCTGTCTTCATCATTAGTAAGGGCAGTTTGATGTTTTGTCACACCTGATCTCTGACTCACCTTTCTTCCTTCCTCTTGTGTTTTTAAGGATTCCTATGATAAGATTGAGCCCATCCAAATATTTAGGATAATCTCCCCATCTCAAAGTCCTTAAGTTTAATCACAGCTGCAAAGTCCTTTTACCATCTATTATAACATTATTCATAGGTTGTGGGGATAGAGCCTTTGACACCTGCTACTATTCTGCCTACCACAACGGTTTAGTCCCATTATTTGGGTTTCAGCAAAAAGTCACCTCCATTATGAAATCATCTCTCCCACATCAGCTGTCATTCTCTACTACACCTGTGCAATATATTTCTTTCAAAGCTTACTTCATTCTCTAAAAGATCTTGTATCATTTCTTTGCTCATTTATTGTTATCTCATCTCACTGGGATGTAATCTTCAGGAGGGAGAGATGTTTTCTGCTTATTCACTCCCTATCCCTAGCACCCAAAGCAATACAATGTACACAGAAGACCTCTCTAAATCATTTTGGGTTGAATAAATGAATGATAAGTCGATCTGTCATTGTTCAAATCTCCATGATCAATTTGGGAAACAAGCTTTTGATGGGATATACTATAAATTTTACTACCCAGTTATTTCCTGCTGTACTCAATGACGTTTTTAATTCTTTTTAGCTGGTACAGCTGAATCTCTCTATTAAATGGCATGATTTTTGCATTTTTCAAAACTCATACTACCCCAAACAGAATGGAGAATTCTATATTTTTAATTTGCTTACTGTGACTGAAAGTTATAATGGATTTGTTACTAAACTATTTAAAACCAGCTTTCTTGGTCATAACTTCCTATTACATTTCTAAAATGAGTGTAAGTTCTTGCATTTGAAAGTCACTAAGTCAATGCAAAATACTATTTTTTACTTCTTTGTCTGACTTAAGTAGTCCCAAAATTGCTGTAACAGCTCATGTAAATGTAAAGGTATATCAAAGCTCTTTGGGAATAATCTTCCATACTTAGCATAATGGTTGACATTATTTCCCTTAATACCATGAAAATCTATTCTATCTCAGCATAAGAATAATTCTGCTTCTTATAGGTTTGTATTCTTGACTTTTTTATTTGAATGCATGCTTTTTTTTTGCAAATGAGGAAACTAGGGTTCATGGAGGTAAGGGGGCAGGTAGTATTAATCTGGCAAGTTTCTGGCAAAGCCACAACCCAGGAATGTCAGCTTCCAGTCCAGTGTACATTCCTCCACACTCCACTGCCCCAATGAAAATGGGAGGCCATGCAGGGATTGCAAAGTCTTATTTATTAGTAATTTAAGATGAGGAGAAAAAAAGTCCAGATTTAATTTGTAAAGTGGCATAGGTGATGGGAGGATTACTGAATGCTCTTTGTTCTTAGTATATAATGACTTTGGTCTTCCAAATGTCACTCATTAAAAGAGCAAAGCCCAGAAATTTTTAGGCCATGATTGTAATTGTAAGACTAGTTAGCAATTTCAATTATAATTACAAGACCAACTCACCTCACAGATGTAATTATTCTGGTCTCTGTTATTCCACATGATCTGCAAGTACCCACTGGGGTGCATGCAGATGAGGGCCACAGAGCAGATGGAGGCGGGGGCCCAGTTTATCTGTGTCTGGGTAGGTATTGCTTGGCCAGGTATTGCTGAGTTATCACACAGCCACCCACGCATTCACGAGCATGCACAAACACAGCTGGCCTCATTACCTGCATTGTGATCACAATATATTGAACAAACAGGGAAAAGGCACGGTGATGATAAGATTAGAAATTCATCCAGCTCAATATTGATTTAATGTCTGTATATGGCTCCAGGTTATATAAAGTATTATTTTATTGTTATTTTTCTTTTAATTAAAATTCATATTATTTATGACCTATTATATATTCAGAATGAAACTGTTTTAAGTGTAATTTTTTTTTCCTAGATGGAACACTCAACACTATTGATCACTGTCCTTCTTAAAATGTTATTTTCCTTTATTATCCCTAATTTTTCTCCCAAGATTCTGGCTACTCTTGCTTGGATTCCTTTTCTATCTCTTCTTGCTCAAAGAAATACTGTTCATCCACAGGGAATTGACAATTTGTGTGGTTTCCTTCAGCAAACTCAGTTAATAATGCTGAAAATACCATCCATGGACTGTTTATTTCATAAACTTTTTCTCACCTGACCCACTTTCTTCCTCTAGTCTCAGTTCTAAGCCTTACTAGTATGCCAATGGTCCAAAATGCTTAATGCTTTCTTAAACTCTCTAATGTGGGTTGAACTGTGTACCCCAATAAGATATGTTGCAGCCTTAACTCCCAGTACCTTACAATGTGGCCTCATTTGCAGATATATTCAAGTCCAGATGAAGTCATGAGGGTGGGCCCAAATCTGTATGACTGATGTTATTTATTATATGAAGGGGGCAATCTGCACAGAGACTCATTGTGGAATGCTGTGCAGAGACAGAGTGACAGAGCTGCTAGCTAAGGAAGCCTGAAGATCAATGGCTGGAGCCTGAGAAGAGTTAAGGAAGGATTATAGCCAGAGTGTCGGAAGGAGAATGACTACTGACACCTTAATTTCAGACTTTTAGTTTCTAGCACTGTGCACAGATCAAGTCCTGTTTTTTAAGCCACCCGATTTGTGGTCCTTCATTACGGCAGCCCTAGCAAGGTAATACTCTATCCTCTCCCACCCTACAACTTCCCTCTGCTACATTTGATAGCTCACCAGCTCTCCGGCAGCTTGCATATATCACACAGTGAGAAAAACCAGGAAGCACTTTGCTGATGCTCCTATTAATTTCAAACTAATTTTTAAGTCATTAGATTCACTATATATCACACAATGTAGAAATAAATGTTTTGTACACAATCAAAGTGAAAGGGGAGGTCTCTGTGTACATGCAGAATTAATAGTAAAACTATTGTTTAGGAACATCCCTCCCCAGTTTTACCAATATTTAAACACACAGAGGGGAGCAGATGTGTCATGGCAATATTTTGAAATTACATCCCAAATTATTCCTGTTTCGTTGGGTTAGGCATTTAATAAACTATAAGCAGGAGGCAAGGATTGTTAAATTCTTGAAGACCCTTTTGGATCCAAATCCTGGACTTGTAATTACGAGAGAAATATATTAACTATTAAAGGCTGTGTAGATATTTTATGTTTTAATTCTGCTATTTGAAAAACTTAATAAATAGTAAGACTGTCAGTCTACTAATAGAAGCATATAAATAGATAGTTCTGGATAAGTAAGAATTTGAAAATTCAGATTCTAGTCTGTTAATAATAAATGCCATCAAAATGTGAAACACTTGGGCAAAAAGTCAAACAAACGTGTAAATGCTATTTTAATACTCAGTTTGGAATTCAGGCATTGCCTTAACTGTCTTTTTTCCAGAGATGACCTTTGGCAGATCCTCTCCTTGACCAAACTTTACTCAGGCTCCTTTGAGCTCTTTTCACCCAGGCCTCAGCCTTTGAAATTCCTTCCATGTTCATCTCTGCATCCTCTAATTTTAGCATGAATTCTCTATGTCTACTTAAGCCCCAAATCCCCCTTTTTCCATTATCTCATCATCTTCAATATCTAATAGTATTTCTTTTTTTTCCATTGCTTACATGAAAATACACTTACTAAGCTTCCTGCTTTTTTTTATTTTTGAATTCTGGCAACCTTACAAATCAAACACAAATAGTATTCCAAATATTACTGAAAAGTAATGTAGGTCTCTGTGTGCAAAGGACTTTTTAAGGACTGAATATCTGAGGAGGAAGCAAAGAGAGATCACCAAGGACTTCTAATTTTCTAACCATCCCCCAAATGATATCTGATCATCGGCCCTGCCTCCAGCAAAAATCTTGTTAGGTCAGTTTAGCCAGAATTCCTTATTATGCCTTATGTTTTCTCTTAGTGATTTTCCATCTATAGATCCTCACCCTGCTCTTTGGCTATAAATTCCAACTTGTTGTAGTTGGAGTTGAGCCCACTCTCTCTCTGACTGCAAGAGTCTCCCTATACCCATTGCACTAATTTCTTGAGTAAAACCTTCCTTAGTATCTTTACAAGTGTCTCGAATAATTTTAACACCTTAAGAAATGAAGTTGCCTTTATTCATATTTATATATATCCTAAAGTTTGAGATGCTGCTAAAAATGAGTTAAATCAGGAGTATTTATTCTAATGACAAACTCAAATCAGTTGCAGTGAATACATTATTTATTTATCAAAAAAATATGCTGGTATGCCAATAGGCACCAGGCTGAAGATAAAATTGTAAGCAAGACATATTAGGTTCCTGTTATCCTGGAAATTTTATTCTGATGGGAATGTAAGTGAAAAGGCAAGGGTTGGTTAGAAAGGATGGGGTGAGAGAAATAAAAGAGGAGGTTTCAAGGGATTAAATTTAGATTGGGTGGCTCACGAGGATCTTGAGGGATTCGTTCAGCAGAATCTGGGGAGCGTGTTCCAGATGTTTTAGAAAGAGCTCTGACAGAAAGGAGGAAAGTCCTGCTGGGAAATTTGACTTTTTCAAAGTTACATCCAAGGTCCAACTTATGCCTCCTTCTCATAGGGTAATTGTGAAACTAATTGAGCAATAAATTAATATGATATATGATTCCTAGAAAGAAGGGCTTAACTAAAACAAAAATCCTCTAAATGTATAATGTGAATGTCTCTTAAAAGCCAGATTTGGAGAGTTATATATATTGACTAGTTGGCCTCCTGCCCTTTGTTTATTTGTCGTATCTTCAAACTCATTTGAATGAGGTTCATATTTGAATATGAAATTTAAAAGTCAGAGATATAAGGGTGGTAATAGATAAATATGTGGCACTGCCTATGAAAACCCATCACTATCAGGCTACCATCAGCTGGTCGTGCATCTGGACTTGTTTTCCCAACAGTGTATTGCAGGGATGAACCCTTTCCCTGACTTAGATTTTTGGAGATGGGCTGGGGTCAGAGGAGTTATGGGCTGCCCAGATATCACTCTGCCTAGTTAATCCTCAAGCTAGTCAAGAAGTACAATTTGTTGATTACAGGTCTTACATGCAACAGAACCTCATGTTTCACCAGAAACAAGGGGCTGGACCAAATGGATTTTGTATTCATACAAGAAATATATTTTGTACCCTGACTGGTGTAGCTCAGTGGATTGAGCACAGGCCCGTAAAACAAAGGGTCGCCGGTTTGATTCCCAGTCAGGGCACATGCCTAGGTTGCAGGCCAGATCCCCAGTAGGGGACACATGAGAGGCAACCACACATTGATGTTTCTCTCCCACTCTTTCTCCTTCCCTTTCTCTCTCTCTAAAAATAAATAAATAAAACATTAAAAATATATATATTTTGTTATGTCTGCTTAAGGCATTAGAACAGGAAACCTCAGTTCCACTCTTATAGGTTTGAAGACAATCCCCTAGTCATGCCTCAAGAGCCTTTGTCAAATGGAAATTGTGCATATATGGCACTTGTTCCCTAATTTGGGAAAGCTTTTGAATTAAACGTAGATAAAATTCAACAAAATCAATTCAAGAAATGTGCAATTCATTGCATAGTGAAGATCCCTGGGTTGGAAAGTAAGAAAACAGAAGTAACCAATGTTATGTAGTGAGTGGCTATGTATATTTATTTTTCTATTAGTCTTAACTATCAATGGACTTATTTTGCTAATTAAGTCAATGCAATAGTATAACACTCTCAATTTGCAGTACAGTATTTATAAAACTAGGCTCTCAAATTGACATAAACTACAGCTTCAGCAAAAGCAAGTTGATAATTCAGCAATCTTTTCCCCAAGTCTATTCAGAATGTAATAATTCAAACATGTTCATGTATTTATCATATGCATTTATGTCTGACCCAGATTTTCTGCTCTTTACTGTCATTTTTCCATGGTTTCTTGGCATGAATTGATAATAAAAAATACAGAATAAGGATAGCGTTCTGCTCCCTTCCTCTGCCTTGTCAAATATTCTTTTTGTAATGAACAATGCTGGAAAAATAAGCAAGCAAGGCATAAAATTTGAAATCACTCTACAAATTCTACCATCTTTCACTGTCCTTTTGAGGAATTGCTGTTAGTAATTATGAGGTTAATTGGAATATTTAGTTCTGGCACATGCTTTCTAAATTCAAAACCTGCTTGACTTGTTATTAAAATCCATTTTATACTGTTTTACCTTTAAAAAGATATTGGTGGGGAGTAATTTTTCCAAAGTGGGTCTAGAGGGAAAAGTGTGGGAAACTACAAATTTCACAAGGTTTGAAAAATCTAAGTCTCCTGGTGACAGGGTCCTTACGATACCTTCAAGACACTCCAGGGATACCTCAGGGGCTTCTCACCTAAATCCTGCCTCCTCTTCCTGGTCCCCCACGGCTCTGTGATGTCTTTGCAGGTCTCTATGCTAATGGTACCTCCCAGACAATGCCCACCTGTGACTACATAACAGATCTGGAACCTCCCCCGTGACGCTTTCTGCCAGTTGCTCCTGTTAGAATGAGTTTCAAAGACAAACTTGATGATAAAATTATGTGTCCAATATATTTTTTCATATTTGATGTTGACGTATATTCTAATAGTATTAAAACTGATTTAAAGCAAGATAAAATCCACTATATTATTAAAATGATACATAAATTAAAAAATATATATGCATACTTTTTATTCTGTTAGGGCTTATATAATAAGCTGGCATCTAAGATCAGGGCTAATCAACTTCTTTGACAAATTCCAAGCAGCTAATTCAAAATCAACAAAACAAAGAAGCAAGCAAAATATAATCAGAAATATTGAAATAAAGAACAAACTGACAGTAACCAGAGAGAAGGTAGGAGGGGATAATGGCAGGGGGAAAGGGGAAGGGTTTTCAGGAACATGTATAAAGGACCCATGGACAAAGCAAAAGGGGGAGATCAAGGTTGGAAGGAGGGGATGGGTAGGGCAGGGGTGAAAATGGAGACAATTGTACTTGAACAACATTTAAAAAACAAAGAAAAAATCCAAGATTGAACACATAAGATTCAATATACAGGTACATATGGACTTAATGAATGTGAACTTTAAAAACAAGTGTAAAATACATTTTGGGTAATTGAATCTTTTTTAATATACTGAAGAAATGTTCTATTCAAATCATTTGTAGAGTGACTACTTCCATAAAAACAATAAACTTAAAAATATCTGAACCACAATTTTAATCTGTCCATTTTTTAAACATGAGTTAGAGTATCTTTTAGTTTAAAAACAAATCTATTTAAAAATAAAGTTTCGTTGACACCAAAACTTTTTAAAGCTATCATGCATGCTACTGAATGAACCCAATTTACTTTAAAATTGCTTTTTCAGTACAGACTGTGTACAAACATTAGTAAAGAAAAATGACCTGGATAATGAAAAACGCATGCCTGACAATAAATTACAGGCACAGTCCTCACCACCCCACCCTCTTTGTTTTGTTAGGGAGATTGTATTACAGAAAGCAAATTGTATTTATGTTAAAGCAAAAATAAAGTATTTTTCCCAAGTTTAAAAGTTCTTGTTCTTTTATTTGCAGTGTAAGATTTTCAATGGTGGCAAGTCTGATCCACCGCAGTTTGTAAGTCTCTTCAGACATGATTTAAAAGACACTTGACAGTCATGTTTCCTGCCCACTGAATTCAGCATGCAGAGATGGGTGTTCTACACTTTCTCAACTTTGGAAGTTCATTAGTACATTTCTTCATGATTCTGTGTCTTCCTTCTTAGAAAAGGAACTTTAAAAATAATTTCCATAAGTATTTCTGCAAATGTAGGCAAATGAAAGATGCCTGGTTCTAATGTTCCCTATACTGTGCTGTTGCCTCCTTCCCCCAGAGAACACTAAAACTTGGTTCCTATTTATTTATTTATTCTCTCATTGGAGGACATGCTTATTGATTTTAGAGAGGGGGGAACAGAAGGAGAGAGGAGAAGAGAAACATCAATCGCCTCTTTCATTTGCCCCAGACAGGGGTTCAACCCACAATCTAGCCATTTGCCGAGACTGAGAATCGAACCCATAACCTTTTGGTTTATACAGGACAATGATCCAATCAACTGAGCCACACTAGCACAAAACTCAGTTTCTTTTTAAAGTCTAAATAAGATTCTTTCCTTCCAACTCAAATGCCACATTGTATACCAAAAACTGCACAATGGAGAAATGAAATAAAACAACTTTATATGGGAAGAAGGGGATTATCTCTATGTAGAAGAGACTCAAGAAAGTGCTACTATTTTTATGGTACATGATGCAAACTCATTCATAGGATATATATTATAACATCTATTAAGTCATTATTTCTTTAAGTCATAGAATTTCAGAACTTAAAGGACCTTAGAGCCATCTTGTATAACTTTCTGCCTACCCTAGATAGAACAGCAAAAACCTAGCAAAAAGCAACAGCTTGCCAGTACTTGAATACAGAATCTCTAACTCTGATCAACTATCCTTCCACAGCAGCACACATTTGTGTCACATACGAACAGTCAGTGTTGAAGCTGGCATTCATGGAGCCTCAGTCCCATGTCAGTGCCAGCACAAGTGTGTGATATGCATTACCATTTGTAAAGTTATTTCTTATTTAAGCCTCTCTGAATACTTAGGGATAAATAAATAACTGTCAGCCCTCATGAAAAATGAAAGTGAATCAAAACATGCGTGAAATATTCTTTCTGTACTCTCTTACATGCATCTACCTCTTCCACTTGCACTCCCTAATCTAGGCTATTGACATCATACCTTGATTATCACAGTGACCTCTAACTGCGATCTTGTTCAGAGTGTCTCTTCGTTTCAGGAGACCCTACACACCACAACCAGATTAGTGTTCTCAAAACTTTGTTTCCTTCAATACTCTCCTTTTGCATAAGTAAATATTCCTTTATTGCTTTAGGATAAAGTTAAAATTTTGAAGTCTGGCATTCCAAGCTCTCCACGACCTGATGCAAACTCATCTTCACTTCCTACTATTCTCCAGTTTGTACATCATCATAGTCTGTCTGATCTATTCAATATCTCTTAAATATTTCTTGCTCATTTATTCATCTCTCGGATTCAGAAATACTTTCTCCCCGCTTCATGGATCTAAATTCCTATCACTTTTATGATTCTTCTCAAGACTCCTAGCTCCTTGGGTCTTTATTATGTTTTGCCAACAGACAATTATTTTAACCCCTGCTGAGGTGTTATTTTTCACAAGTTTCTCTCAAACATAACTGTTCATCAGTGTTACTTGTAATATTTGTAAAAGGCACATTTACATGCTCTATTATTCCAATTGAGTAAATCTGAAGTAGGTCCATCCATAGAATCTTCTTTTTTTTAGCCAAAATTGTGGTCAATTTAGATTCCAGTGGAGGTGTGATTCACTTTCGCAAACAACCACCTAACAGTTATTACTGATTCATTTATTTGCATCATAATAGCACACTCGTTTACAGATTGTAGATTTTTTATTTGCCTTTTTTTATTTTTCCAGGAAGATTATAAATTCACTGAGATGTTAAAGATAAAGTGAGGTATATTAAAGATTATAAGTGTTTATTTGAGCAAAGATCAATTCAATTCAGGCAGTGCCAAATTGGAAGTGGTTAGGAGTGCTCTGCTGATAGGAACCTGGCTAACATGCACCAGCATGAGGTGGGAAAGTGTCTTTGGGACTGGATTTTGAGGTTGCTGGGCCAAGGGGAGGGTAAACAAATTTGGGCATTACTCTTAAAAAATATAGGATATATAACTCTGGCAAGGACCCTGGGAAATGATGTGAACACACAGCTAAATTAGCAATTATTAGAATGTTAGTTAATGAGATGATAATGTCAGAATTGACATAGCAGTTGTTAGAAGAGAGAGGAAAGTATCTGAGACATGGGCATGTTAAAGGGGATGTATTATATATGGTTAGAAATTCCACTAGACTAATCTGTTCCATGGGAGAGCCAGTAGGATACACCACTTACCAAAACAATAATGATTGTGTTGGTGAGACTGCCCTTAGCATCACTGGAAATTCATCAGTTGATTGCTTTCCTCTGTATATCAGCTGAGATCATTAATAGCGGTGGGGAGGAAAGTACTCTACTGAATAGAGACTAGGGGGCAGCACCTAACCATCAGAAGGCACATGGTGCATTTGCCATAATGAGCACTGAGTTTGGATTCAAATCATTTGGTCAAGGAAGCCCAATTTCAGCATTAACAGAATGCAGAATCCCAAGGGGAATAATAGTTATGTAGCCAAAAAGTATATTCTCAAGCTATAAGAGCAATGATGAAAACTGAGGAAGCTGAGGGTAAGGGCAAATTTATTGAAAAAATGGCACCATGTCTTATCCAGTTTCCATCTCAGAGTCAGATTTTGAACATAAATGCACTAACTGAAAAGAGCTGAAAAGAGACCTACAAAGCCACAGCCATTATACATAGCAATGATTCCTAAGTCTTTTTCTAAGAGGACAAAGCAAAATACTTAATCATTCCATGAACTAGCCCTGGTTGGTGTGGGTCAGTGAATTGAGAGCTGACCTGCCAAACAAAGGATTGCCGGTTCGATTCTCAGTCAGGGCACATGCCTGGGTTGCAGGCCAGGTCTCCAGTCGGAGGTGTGTGAGAGGCAATTACACACTGAAGTTTCTTTCCCTCTCTTTTTCCTTCCTTTCCCTTCTCTCTAAAAATAAATGAATAAAATCTTTCAAACAGAAAAAGGACCATTGAACACTGGTCAGAGATAATATGATGCCCTGACACTTAAACTATATCATGCCCCTCCCTGTTACAGTGAGATCATATAAGGACAGATGATAAATGGGGTCCTGGCTCATGCATAGTTTACGTGCATAGTTTAAGTCTGGGCCCGCCAGACTTGTTGATTTACCCAGTTGTTGTTTCTAAGTTTCGCAAATGTACATTGGATATACTTACTACTTGGCACCATCTCATGCATTGGGTGCTTGGCCTGTGGTAAAGGAATTCTTAAGGCCAAGTGGAAATCTCAGAAACCACTCTGCCCATATTCCTTGCTAGGATAGTTAACAAAAAACACAGTGTCACACTGCAGGGAAATAGCAGTAATAAACATCACCCTTAAATTCCTAAAGATGTAGGAGTGATAGCCATCATCATATCTCTGTTTAATATACCAGTCTTGTTTTTAAAAAATCTCTAAAACAACAAAACCAAAGAAAAACAACAAATATTGGAAGATAAAATAGATTATCATAAGCTCAAGAAAACAGTAGCCTTAATTGTTGCTGTGGTGCCAGATGTAGTATATCTGCTAGAGCAGATTTGCGTGACCTCAGGAACTTGGTAAATGGCCACTGATCCGGCAAATGTTTTCTTTTATATCATTGTCAGAAGAAAGGAACAGACAACAGAATATATTTACAGTTTTGCTCTAGGGCGAAGGTAGCTATTCTGTCCTTTGTCATAACATAATTTGAGGAAATCAAGGCTGTCAGAATATCTCACAGCACATCATACTTATCCACTATTATATGAATGACATTATTCTTATTGGACTGGATGAGCAAGAGTGGCCAGCATGAAGAAACCATATTTACTCCAGAGAGTGTGAAATAAATCCTATGACAACTTAGGGGTCCACCAGGGTAACAAACATGTTAGGTTTTCAGCGTGCTAGGATATTTTCTCCAAAATATAGAAGAAACTATTGCATCCTGTGCCTCTCACCATGAAGAATGAACCAGAGGCTGGTCGGCCCACAGGCAGCATATCTCACACCTGAGAATATACTTAGTGACCTTACACTCTGGCAGCTATGAGTGACCCCCCAGAGCAGAAAAGGGCTGGAGTGATCCAGGCTGTAGTGTAAGCAACTCTGTTTCTTGGGTTGTGGTCATATGACACCAAAGACCCTTTGGCATTATCACTGGTGAGAAAGGATAGCATATGGACTCTACAACAAGCCCTACTGAGAGAATATCATGCAGACCTGTAAGGTGCTGGAGCAAGGCCACGACATCTGTGGTGGAGATTCATGGGCTTTCAGAAACACCTGTTGGTATTTCTCAAATTGGGGTTAATAGCTGGGGCTAGTTTCTTCCACCAATCTCCCTCTTCTAAGACCTGCTTCCAGCAAGAGAAGGAAGATGCTCCCAGAACCTGTAAGAAGAAGTAAGTGCAAGTGGTAGAAAGGATGAACTCTGGTTGATACATAATATAATGCCTGATCTCCTTGCAGGAATAATGGACTTACTCTTTTCCTGGCTGTTGAGTGTAATGTCAGAAGATGGCCATCAACTATCAACCTCTTTTTCAGCTATCCTTGGTAGAAAGAAGCTACCTTAGTAAAGTCACACTTCTTTCCATGTGTGCTAATATCCAGTGGCTAATCAATATGGGAATAATGACTGAGTTCCTTTATATTATTTGAGACATCTCTGAAACACCAGATGAATTCTGGAGCTCCCCGTGAACTGGGCTAAAGTCTTGGTTGGGGCTACATTCTAGTTTCAGGTACGGTTTCTTGCTTCCTTTCTCTGTCTTCCACAGTTGTCGATCCTAAGAGCACTCTTTAATAAATATCCTACATGTTGATCTCCATCTCGGAGTCTGCTTCTCGGGAAACTTAACCTGTAACACATTGCTTAGGTTGACAAATATTCAGCAAAAGCCACAACTTGAGTGTTTTCCATTGTTTGGAATATGAAAGGAAGAGACTGTCAATAATCGGTCTTTTATTCCTTTCTTTCTATCTTTTTAAACTAGAAGTTTTTAGACTCTAGAGTTTTTTTTCTTATTTTCTTGCCTAAAACTTTTAAGTAGAGGAAGCTTCTAAACATCAATATCATTATCTATTTTCAAACAATCTCTCTTTCTGTGTATGTATATATATATATGTATACGTATATATAGTATTTAATGTGCTTCTATGTTTAAAGTATCACCAACTAATAAAATCACGGTTTCCAAAAAATTTCTCAATGATTTCTGTGTTATTCTAGGTAAGTCAGAGTTTTTCATAAATAAAATTTTAAAATGCATTCACATGTTCTTTGAGATAATTATCTCTCTCCATCTATGAGTTTTAGAGTGATAATATTTAGGAGATTAATCTCATTACAGATAATATCCTGACAAAATAATATAAACAAATATAGCATATGATTTCTGATTCAAGAATACATTTGTTTTTTTTTTCATTTTTCCAAGGTCATACTGAAATACTTAAAATAAAAAAAAATGTGATATCATTGGGAAACCACAGACATAAGAATTTAGAGACATTTGGGAGCTAGATAGGGACTGGCAGAGATATCAAAGCAGATGAAACACCGGGAATGTAGATTTCATGTTGTGCCCTGCACAGCTCTAGGGGTCACAGTTCATGTTCGTGCATTGTTTATTCTGCACAAATATCCAGAGAGGCCTTAGAAACACAGGCCCAAGATACCTGCGAGTAATTTTCCGAAACGATGACTCAAGGAGTGCCAAATAATAGCCAACAAATCCAAAGAGTGGAAGTGGCCCTTGGGATCATCAGAAAAAGTCATTAAATAATGGATTGCAAAAGAGCTGAGAGTAACCCCTTCCTATCTTACACAAGAAAATAGAGTGATTTAAAGGAAGGGATTTTGCCCTCAGGGTAAAACTCTGGCACAAATTAAAGAAAGTCTATAATCTGTCTGGGGAAGGTTTAAAGTCCTCTGTGAGAGCCACACTGGAGCTTTGGCCAAGTCCCCACTGCCAGAACAGAGAAGGTGGGGAAACAGAACATCCAGTCTGCCCTTGAGAGAAGTAACTTATTCTGCTTCATCTCCAGAGTCAGGTCCTCCTTCAGCAATTGTGTGGGTCTCCAGGCTCCCTGCCTACATTAATCAATTTAGTCACTCAATTAATTATGAATGAGCAATCAAGATTAAGCAGAGAGTTGAGGACTATTAACATCAGAGTGATAGCAATAATAATAGTGCTTACAAAACAAATCATTAGAAGGAAAAAAGTAATTGAAATATACAATTAATATCTGCAGAGACTTTTTCAAAAAGTACCACATTTTAAAATGTTGTGACATTTTCTTTCTTTAACATAAAATTAAAGACAGACAATTAAAAGTTCTTGAAAATTATAATATGATTTTTGAAAATAAAATGATGGATATTCTCATTAATAAAAAAAACACAACTGAAGACCAAATAAGTAATTTAAATTAAAAAAGTTTTCTAAATGGAAAAATAGCATAAATATGTATGTTGATAGAAGCCATAGAATTAATGAAAAAATGCAAAAGAATCCATAGCTACATAAATTCTGATTCAAGAGAGAAAAGGGGAGAGTAAAAAATATATCAAGAATAAAACCATGTTTACCTAAGACTTTTCATTAGCAACAATGAATAATAGAAGATAGCAGAGTAACATTTTTAAATATTTAGCCTACAGTTCTATACCTAGTCAAATTATTAATCAACTGTGTGAAGAAAATAAGAATTAGGAAACAGACTGGAACTTAGAAAATTTCTCATAAATTATACACAGGCATACATATATACATGTATATGTGTATGAATATATATGTAGATATGTTATTTTATATATGCACATGCATGTATATATAATTTAGTATATATATGTATAATTTATATGCATAATTTAGTTTGTATACGTGTGTATAATTTAGTTTGTCAATCGACACTATTTTTTGGTTAGATAATTCTTTGTTGTAAAGACTTACCTTGTGCCTTATAGGATATTTAGCAACATCCCTGGCCAGTGTGGGAGTGGGGAGCAGAATTACCTCCAGTTAGGAAATCATTGGTATCTTTGTGTATAGATACAGATGTAGATGATATAGATATAGATAGATACACACACACACAAAACCCACACACATACATATATATAACCATAGGATCAAAATGGCACCACTCTTGCTAAAAACACATGATATCAAACCAAACTTTAACACTTTATTTAATTGCTGGTTCAATCTCTCCCAGAAGTGTAATTTCCCCCAGAAATGTAATCAGTCCAGAGTTTTCTGCTCAAGCAACAGTATAGGTTCTCTCCATGCCCCACAGATAAAAAGATGTTCTGATCTAAAAATAATCCTTTCTTTTCTTCTGCCAATAGCTTCCCTGTACCACCCTTCTGCCTATGGAAACCTTCCATGAGGACCTCCATCA